>VOMN01104728.1:0-46912 GCA_014899125.1 Orchestia grillus | reverse complement strand
CACGCTCGTGCTGCGTGCCACGCTCGTGTTGCGTGCATTGCTCGTACAGTTCGCAGCTCCCTGGTACAAAGCACAATACACTCGTTCAGCTTGCAAAAGTGCATCAGTGATGCGCAGAAACTAATTGCTTCTGAATGGAAGCTCCACTCAACAACTCCGAAAGTTTACACAAGCAAGACGTGTCTGCACAACGTCTCAGCTCGACGTGCACGACTGCACACGCGGTGCTGCGAACTCGATCTCCGGACACACTGTAGCTCCACCTGACAGTACCATCAGCGAGGGGTCATGTTAGAAGCTGTCTTGTAAAATAAGAAGTCTTTGTGCGTTCAATATAATAAGACGTCACTCCAAATCGCTCCCGCTCAACAGGTTTCTAGGATATTCTCTCGCTCTCGTGTTGTTTGTTCGGAAGTGGTAAGGAGGATTTCTGGAGCAGGGTGACGCTGGTTCTAGGGTTGAGCGTCAACAAAAGTAAGTGCAACGCATGTCATAACCATTGCTGTTTAGAATCAATTGAATAGTTCTTTTCACTAAAATTATGGAACTGAGTTGAGCTGCAGCCATTCACCAGAATTCTGGCCTATAAATCTGGTTATCTTTGGATATTTCTCAAATTTCCAGTCCAGAGTACGCCGTATGGTGAGCACCACATAAGATGATGATTAAAGATAGTCCACAATCACTCACAAGAGTCCTTCATTTGACAAAATAGGCGATCTCTCACTATAGCATCATGAGCTTCGCCGTAAATAGTTACATCCTTTTGTGCATCTGTGGAATTTGAAATATTTGATCACTTTGAACCTGCGTAATAGGGTAACAGAATTCGATAATAACGCGTGACAAAACTAGTAACTCTTCTGAGAGATTCTACGAGAGCGAAATAATTTTACTATTGCAGGGTTAATAAAATTGGCAGCCTTGCTGTTATATATAGTTCAAGTTTGGTATTTTCCTAAATGGTCAAATATTTTCTTCTATTACATGTAATAAAGTATATGTACTTCGTTCATTTTCCCGACTGTACTAGAATGGCACTCAAGTCCGTACTAAAACTATGAATTCGAGCGATGTTTTCCCTGCACTTGAAGTAACAGGACGCAACACGAGACGCACTATAGGAGCATGCAGAGAGTAATTAAGTGATGCGATGCAAACGAAGGAGAAAGCCCTCCTTAACTGCGCCCCAGAGCGGCATGAGAGAAGACGTTCACAAGTCCACGGTGGGACCTCTTAAGTGCTCGCCAATTGAACGAATTACTTATTTTCCGCGGCCGGAACATAAGTGAACGAGTTGAATGGGCTGCAACGAGCTATAATGGCCTGATCTCATCCGCTTTAACCGACCCGCTTAGTGGAAGTAACTGTTCGGTTCGGTTACAGAACGTTTTATCGCAGTTTGGTTGAAGGAAAATGTACTGAAATTAGAATGTTTGAGATATTCTCTTTTGAAATCACAAGTCTATATTCCAAAGCTTTTTATTAGAGATTCAAACCATCATAGACAGTACTTTAACGCTCGGAGGTTAAGTATTATGAAGAATTTCAACGTGAAATGCACCCCGTAAGTTACACCAAGCAATAATAGTCCGAGCAGCATTCTTCTGGCAATGAATTGGATTGGTTAGCTCACGAAGTTACTAACATGTGTCAGAAAAATAGTAAATTGGACTGGGAGACTTTGATGGCCAAATTGTCGTCTTCAAATTAGCCGAATTGCGTCCAGGGTTCTGCTCGTGGAACGAAAGAATGAATTGAATTTGGTCTTAAATTTTATTCTATAACTCAAAACTAAGATGAATGCGCTCACACGTGAATAAAATACGAACAAGTTTCCACGCAATATTCAGTTCGTTTGAAAAATAAATTGGTCCTTTCAGGGCTGAAGTTTTTACTTATAGCACACGAGCATAGTTATTTCATTCTATTTTGTGAGGAAAGCTTCATCATATCATTCATAACTTGACAACAGAATACCATCAAAAATCAAACGAAAATCAAATTTTCAATTGCTTCGAGTTCCTCTCCAGGTGAATATATGTATTTGGAAGCAGCTGCAGATTCTAAAACTAGCGGCTAGAAAACTTCGCAGTGCAGTGCAATTTCAGCTAATGTAACCCAAACAGCCACATGAATACGTACCACTCGAGACATAACGAACGAAACTGAATAAAAATATCAGCAATATTGAAAGTGACATATTTAACCTAAATTAACATCATTCATAGAGTGTTGCGATAATAACGACTCGTAGTTTAGAAGAAAGAATTCCCGAGTAAAAACATTGAGGTATAAGGAAAATATACACGTCATACAAGCAGTCAACATCCCGAGGCCTGCGAATTTACAATATTTAGAATCACAACCATCCTTTAAAATACATTTTCAAGAAGAGAAAAATCCATCATCTGAATTTCTACTAGTTTTTCTGCGCTATCCCTGTCCTCTCTGTGGTTCCACTGAATAAAAATCATGCAGCTTTTTCATTTTTGAGTACATTAAAAATAAAACCTGATAGAATAAATCCCGGTCAAATTAATTCGAATTGCAGGTGTTAGAGTTATAAATAAATCTAGGGATCATAGACTATAGACCGTTATTTGAATTCAGTGACATTTTGAAACAAAAAGTGAATACAAAACATGGAAAAGTAATAGAAGTAAATTTCTTCATTGAACTCTATTTAGCGCTGAAAAAAATGTCAGAATCTCTCATGACGATCTATAACACCACGACTTCAAATTTAAGCCATTAAGGCATAGCCTTGATTTTGCACACTTGATGGTAATAATATCAAATAAAAATAATAGTAACAGAAAGAAATGACAATATAAGAACTATTAATTTTGTAATGTATCTGCGTTATTCTACTGAAACAAATTATTCATGAAACATAAAAATAATAATTGTTTTTTTTTGTTAGGCTTTCTGTACCTAATGACTAATCGCTGTATCATTTCCGCAGATTCACATCTATTTCAGTAATTGGGGAAAAATGTCCTTTAAATGATATTTCTGACACAAATGACCTATGAACAACTAGTATCTAAACAATTATCAAAATGTACGGAGAAATAGATTTTACATAGGGTGGGCCACAAGCAACGTGCCCTTATCCATGACGGTACCACTGACACCCTGAAAAATCTCTGCCCCCAATGTCATTCGAGTGATGCGATAATTTTGAAAGCAGGTCTTACTTATGGCCCACCCTGCACACCGAAGTGGTAAAACTTCAACGGCCTGAACCTACACCCCTAACTTCACCGCTTCATACCTGCCACAGTAGCCCCCATACCATCGAGACACTCGAGCAGGTCTTCGCCTCAAGCAAAGGTGTGCTTAAGAATACAGGTCTTCAAACTTCTTCCCCCTCGCAAAGACAAAGGCGCTGATGCTGTGTTCTTATCCATCTCGGATAAGGAGGAAGCACTTCACCACCTTCGATAATATCAGGCCTTGCAGGCACCCGAACATGGAGATTGGTACAGGCTCTTGAAATTTGCAACGAGGCGTAGTCGAGTCAAGGCTTTTTCTCCGCTTCAAGAACCTGAAAAGCCTTTCATGCACACATGAGCTATTGTTCGCAGCGATCAAGTAAAAAATAACAAAGTTGGTGCACATTTTTTTGCTTTCAACTGAATTAAAAGGATACTAACTCTAGAGAAGTGAGAGTGTATTTCTCGTCGAAGAGGGTGTAACTGAGCTGAGTATGTTGGTTATTCAGGTAAATAAGTGAATCAGCTTGAAAAACTTTCTACCTTTAGATATGACGTATTCTGACCAAACATTTCTCGTTCAAATGGGAACTGACGTAGTTTACTATGAATAACACTTCGCACCAAGAGGTAACAGAGCAGTACAAACAAAAGCAATATCATACAGAAAATTTAAGAATCGGCTGTTCCCTCTGAGTTTAAGACTGCAATTCACACTTGTCTGCGAGACAACCTCCCCTGCTTTTGAAATAGAGACAATGTAGAGACAAGTTCACAGGCGACTAAAAATGTGAAAATAAATGGACACCAATTCTAGGCTATTGAAGACCGAACAACAGCTCGGTTCTTTCGTCAAAGAGAGGAGTCCAACTTTGCTGTCATTAACTGTGATTTCAGTCTATTATTTCTTCATTCTACGGTGACGGACGAAAATGACGGGTAATTTTCGCTAATCTTACACTAAAGTTTGAAAGACCAGAGGACTACTGAAATTTTCCGGGCCTGGTGAGATGGAAAGACGAAATGCAACCCTGCAGCAGTAGCCGCGGAGTCATTTTTTATATCGCTGCAAGTGGTATGTGTGGAGGTCTCGTAGGAGCCCTGGAGTGGCACAACAGCTCTGCCTTCGTGCCAGCAGTGGCACATGCAACAGCTCGTGCCCGCAGTGGCACAACAGCTCTGCCTTCGTGCCCGCAGTGGCACAACAGCTCTGCCTTCGTGCCAGCAGTGTCGCAATAGCTCTGCCTTCGTGCCAGCAGTGTCGCAATAGCTCTGCTTTCATGCCAGCAGTGGCACAACAGCTCTGCCTTCACTTCACCAGTTGTTATCATTTCTTTCATGGCTTTCATATGTCAGTTCGATTACTCCTTTTAAAAGAAACGTCTAGAACTCAGTACAACTAAAACGTACGTCGGAAGAAAGAAGTAATTAATTCATTTTTCTCTCTCTAGTTTTACACTCAATATTTGCAATACATGTGTCCAGCACCACACCATGCACTACATATATTCAAGGGCTGATACAACTGTATATAACTGAAGCTGTATATACTTCGCAATATCAGTGTTCTTTTTGCTTAGTTCATACAAGTTGGAAAATGAAAGACATTCAGTTCACGCACCCCAAACTATGGAGGGACCAACATGCCAATGAAATGAACATGCACGGAAAACAGATCAAGTCAAATTCTAACAAAATGCAGTAATTTTCTCACAGAGTGAAGCCTTGTACTTCAAGCTTTTTTAATGAGTTTTACATTCCAGCTAATATCTACAGCTGGAGAAAAGCTTAAAAAAGTCCTTCTTATGCGCAGCTAAAATTTAATCCGAATATGGTAGATGATCATAAAATCTCACATACAAGTGTAATTCAGAAAACTTTTCGGATCAGAGTAAATGTGTAAAATAATAAATTTACTCGAATTTTCTTCAGTCTAGTAAATCTTTTGAACTGAATTAAAAATGGTACATTTTATAAATAAGCAAACTACATGACATCTTGCGTAACTCACAACAAAAAGTGAAAGTGTCTAGAGAATGAGGCGCTCCAAGGTAATTATCACCTCGTTTTGCATTAAAAAAGTGAACTCAGAGCCGGAATAGGTTTGAGGTGACTAAGCTCGGCAGGGAATTCAAAAGGACCTGAAAGAGCAGACTGTCCCCCAGCAGGCAAAGCGCTCGACTACAAAGTGTCAAAATTTGGCTGTGAAGCCTTTGGAGCTCGTGTCAAACGCCATGTAAATGCTAAGCGCTAAAGAAGAGCTCAAAAGTGCTGCAAATGTGGCTAGGGAACCGCCGCTTAGAGCCACCTTGCTCGGCGCAACTCAACTTTGGAATACGCCACCGCCGTCAAATTGCGTTCGACTAAAAGGAGTCGTCGTGCAATTCGAACCAAAACGTGTCACACCAGAATTTGTTCTAGGGTTCCACGGACATTTTTGTGTCGGCTAAAATGCAACACCGGATAAGCTGTCGGCGGATCCAGGCACATGGGCGAATTAGCAAGGGAAACCGGGATTTTAGACTTTTGAATACAGCTCTTCACGTATAAAGTGGAAGACCTCAAAGTTCTTCTGAACAAGGAATACTCTAGTGCATTTTGGCTGGACCATAACAGGCCGAAGAATTACTTATGAATAAAAGCACTGTGGAGAGTGCCTGGTAGAATTTGTAACTCGACAACCAAGCAGATATCATTTAAAAGCAGAAACTATCTTAAAGATCGGATGATAAAATAGGAAGTTACGGGTACATGAGTGATGAAAAGCTCGAAAGAAATTGCTCAGGAAAAACATGCACAGAAATATGTAATTTCAAGTGTTCTGGTATCTAGCAATCTTTACCCTCCAAAAGCGGTACAATGTAGTTTTAAAACAAATTTCATATGATTAGCAAACATCAAGACACAGATACCTTTTCTGAAATAATACGGAAAATTGTTCGAAAAATATAGATTTTTTCCCTACTAGTGATTACATTGAAGTCGCCGTAGTTCTGTACAGCGAGAGCCGGGTCCTCGCTAATGAAAGCTTCTTTGAGGGGCGGAATGAAGCCTGTGTGTACGGACGCGCGAACGAAACTTCCCTGGTTCGAGAAGTTCCAGTGCATCAGTCGAGCAAAACCAATGCCGAGTGCCCGGGCGCGCCAGAAAACAATAAAGCTCAGCATGGACGTACCAGCGAGGAGATAAGTTCAGTATGGGGCAAATAATTCTTTTGTACTCCAGCACCGCTGGCAACAGAGATAAAAGCGGAAGTTTAAAAATTTCGAAAAAGGTGCCTGGAAATCCATATTATGAAAACAAAAGATAAAGCTCCTAAAATATTGAATAACTGCAGCAAAATCTATATGTGCAGAAAGCTTGACACTCTCTTAACCGCTCTGTTCTAAATATTTGCCGTAGCCGTGCATTCATTTCTGAAATTTTAGAGGATTGAACTGTAAGACGAATTTTAAACGAAATTATATTTTTGTGTGTAAATACTAAAAGGAAATAAAGATTAATTACGTGTATCTCCCTATATTACATACGAGCCTGTCAGAAAAAATCGTCGAAAGTAGGATATTGGAAAAATACTTATGTAATGAGCTTAACCAATTAGTGCACCAATTTCAAGTGCACCAAAATCAGAGCCAGCTAGATGACGGTACTAGACATGCGGTACAGCAACCGTTTCGGAAACAGATATCGTGCAGTGTGCCTCATATCTGTACATAGAAAAACTGACGCACGAAAAAAAGGAGAAAACATTTTGAAGAGTAAAACAGAAATGATACAATTTAATATAATCAAATATTATATTATCAGATCAAGAGGTGGTGGACCATCGCTCTCAGAAACGCTGGCAGAGGACTTGAACATTTCTTTCTTAGCGTGGAAGAAGCATGCTCATAAGATGAAGGGACCTGACAGTGTATGAAAAATTCAGGTTGCGCTGAACCCAAATACAGATCTTAGGAAATATTTCCGGACATGAAATGAACTTTCCCCAAGCGCTTGTATTCATTACATTCATATTTGTCATTCAATACGTTTTTCAATTGACTGGAAGAGTAAAGATGCAGTTTTCCCAATTGAGCTCGGGTCTCGCGCTGGCGCAGCGGTCGTTCCCTCTGTATTGGCGTATCCTTTTACCGTTCACAATGATTCTGAAGTCCAATTTCTCAGGCTGTAGCTAGCTTTTCATACGAAGCTAAATGCAAGCTTATCGCTGAAATAATTCGGCATGCAAATGGCCAAGTTGAAGACGAATTCTGCTCGCTGGAGGATATACTAAAACGAAAAGTGGTAATCCATTAAGAGATCAGGAAGTGGTGCGCTGGGTGACTGCACTGCGGAAGCCGCGGTCGGTCCGCGCTCGCGGAGGACTTCCATAAATCAGAAGCGGACAGGCGGGCCTGGAAGTGATCACGTGGCGGACACCGCTGTGGCCGAGGACTGATGGTGGCCCTCGACAACCGCCGCGCTGCGAAATCACGGAGCGCCTTTGCTGTATTCGTTAGTTCGTGCCTTCATGAGTTGGCTAAAGAGAACTTACTAGCATAAAGAGCCCTTATAAATCACGGTAAATTTCAGGGGAAATAATGTAATTTTATGTATCACTGATTAGGACTGCCTTCTCGGACGCGGTCTGGCTGATTAGAAATACAGACCCTGGAATCGGAGCCAGAAAACTTTCATCTCATTCCCACGGCCCGTGAATTAATGTGACACGCGCAGAACTATGTATATATCCTGTGAACTTGCGTACTTTTATGTAGTATAGATAGTACGAGTATCAGTGAGTGACCGAGCGGCTCATCCGCTCGCCGAAATTTCTTCAGCTGCAGCACCCCAAGGAACAGTTTCTTCTGTGGTCCATAAGTCTCAAGGCACTTTCCGGAGCTTGTTGCTTACGACAGTAGGTGCGCTCACACCACAGCACGGCACCTCCGACATGGCATGATACCGCGACGTTTTTAAAGCTTTTAAATTCAAGATTTTGGCATCATTAACATTACATCAACCCAAAAATTGTGTTTCATATACATGCGATGAGAATGCACCTAAATTCTACGTAAAAGCTTTGTAGCAACGAATACGCACTCGAGAAAGCATCGAGGTTGTAGAAACGTGATCAGAAAAATGGTCCTTCATAAAGTAAATGAAATAGTTATTCAAAATTTCAAGAAATTCCTTTACTTAACTTAGTACAACTCACTCACTTACGAAATTTTGAAGCCAAAATTTTCGGCAGGCGAATTTTTAAAAGCTATTGTCATTCATTCTATAACCTTTTAAAGTAGCAACGGTTTTCAATTTTGCAAGCATGGCGACTGTCCCGCTTGAGGAAGGGCTGTCAGAAACGTACGTTTGCTGTGCCCGATCACAGACCACGCACACAACACTAGTTCGGTTTCATTGGAGGAACTTGAACTTTAGTGGAAGTTTTGGACAACCCGAACTGTTTGTCAAGATTCAGAGTGATTGAGGTCATTAGAGCATGAGACGAGAACTATAGAGGCGTCTGTATAATTAATGAAATAGTGAGGATAAGTTTATCGTACAGTGCGAAGAATAAATTTCCCATTGAGGTAGGTTTGATGACGTATTACTTTGGACAAAGCAAGATGAAGTTAGTGAGCGGCCAGATTATTTAGAAAATAAATTCTTACTTTCTTATCAATTGATGTGAATATTTTTTTCTTGATTTATGTAAAACAGAGCACACGAGCATTAGTGTTTAAGCTAGTGTTCTAACTAGTGAACATACGAAAAGGGAGCCGTATGACTAATAATAAAATGTAACAATAGAATAAAACGATGTCTAACATGTCATACTTATAGTTGGCAGGCCCAATATCAGCCCAAGTTAGGGTCATTGCAATGACCACGTCTAGAGCAAGCGGTGTCTTTGGGACGATCGTCTATAGAGCATGAAAATTTGGGCCATGTAGCACTATCGTGGCTAATTATGGGATCGAAGAGCATCTGCTGTGCAGCATACCGTAGAAATGTCTAGTACAGCAGCATAAATACTGCACATGCTGAAATTCGAGCCAGATCTAATGTAAATTTCAGCATAACTGGAGGGACACGAAGCTTCACCACAAGAGCGATAGAAACTACCACGGGAACAAAGATTGCATAAGTTCCCTGATAACTGGCGCGACAAAAGTACTTTAATAACAAGTGGGATTAAAAGTACTCTCAACAAGTGCGATTACAATCTCCTGGTTAAGCAGCGTGATAAAAAGAGTCGCTCGGTCGCTCCCACAGCAGCGGAACTTTGGAACACGGACCGAGTCGTCAAGACTCCCGGTCCGCTAATTATTGGCTCTCGAGACTCCATTGTTCACGCGGTATTGATCGCAGCTTCATCGCTGGCAGCGGTGGCTTGAAAATTACCGGCGTTCGAGACCTCATTGATCACATCGCACACATTCGTCACACTCGTGCGGTTGAAGTCATTTGTAACGCTCGGCACGAGTCGTGGCGCTGGTGTGCCCTGCTCCGGCCCATGCATCACTCTCTCGGGCTCGGGCCTGACAAACGTGACAGCGAGTGTGCGTACGAGTCGGCCAAACGGGAAATTTGCGTGCACTGAATTCAGTCATCAATCGGTCATTCAAAGTTTGTATTTGCCAAAGCAAAATTACACACTTATTGGTTCAATATATTATCATTTTTCAGGTCGATAGAATCATGAATATGTAAACAGAAAGAAGAAATTATAGTTTATGCATCGACCATGTATGCAATGAGTGATCAAGGCGTGAAAATAATTGCTGCTCTATCCACTTTGCTGTAATGAACGCAGTTGTAGACGGCGATAATTGCCAGTATCGCAAGACTACACAAGCTGCACCACATATTAAAGCACATGTAAACACCATTGAGAAACGCAAATGTTCGCACAACAAACAACAACTAGCAACACGCCAAGTACGAACACAAACACCATTGATGACCGTAACTGTTCGTATAATAAACAACTGGCACCACACCAAGAACAAACACAAACACCATTGATGACCGAAACTGTTCACATAATAAACAACAACTGGCACCACACTAAGTACGAACACAAACACCATTGATGACCGAAACTGTTCACATAACAAACAACTGGCACCACACCAAGTACGAACACAAACACCATTGATGACCACAACTGTTCACGTGACGTGTCCAGTAATTGGCCGCAGCGCCCCCAAAGCTTACTAATTAGCCAAGGCTCCACCGCCCAGAACTCGGGACGCTTTGAGTCTGCGCACGACGCGAGATTGCGCTGCCTGATCTGCCTCACGCGCCACTCGCACGCGGCCACAGGCGCCTGATTAATTCACCTCGATCAAAGACGGGCTGCGAGACGAGTGTGAAATTATTCACGTGGTAGTGAGACACGCGAGAGCAACGCACGCTAGGAACTTGGTAAATTTCGATATTGAATGTTTTTAAAAGAAGTTTAAGCACCCTAGCCCGGGCCAAACTAATGTGCTTCCTTTTAGGAATATCTTGTTTAACCTTTCTTTCCAAAGGATAGCATCTCGCCCGAGATCGAACTTGGTACCTCTTGTACAGGAAACAAGCACGGTACCATTTGTGCAACGAGCCTACAGGAAATTTGTATGGACATAGACAAAATTATAAAATTTTGAAGCTTATGGGTACGCGTGACGCTACTGCTAAGCAGATCAGTTAAAGATTCAATATTTCCACTGATGACGTTTCTAAAAGAAAACGGTGTTTCCATCTTCTCCAATGTGTATCTCTCATCAAAGGAGTATTTTTTGGTTTTAGGAATAGTCCTCTCGGTTATAAGTAAAATTTATTCAATTCTAATCAAAATTTGAAATGATTTCTAATACAGTTGAGAAAAATTTCGGTTGGTTGCATAAAAAAGAATTTAGTATAAGAGATAATGAATCCAGAGGAAAATTCATGCAGGTCCCCACCTTGGAATTCATGAAAAATCAAAGAGCTTTAATCAAGTAAGCATTTCTGATAAACATCAAACGCGTGAAACTCGGAAAAGTTAATCATTTATCAAAGATAAGATGACTGTCCTGTTTGTTGACCTTTTTTTCTTATGGGGCGGATCGATTTTAAATTTAGTGTTCCTATGAAACTCACTACTGGAAAATTTTTATCAACTTTTACAGTTGCCAAAAAATGGAGAACCGTTGGGAAAAATTTTTTACATAGAAATTCCCCGTCGAATGAGCTATGTTTGAATATTGTACTCCAAGAAATTTCCAGAAGAACTCCTCAACGTCAAACACAGACATTTTTCAGGAGAAACAAATAAATGAAAAATGAATTGTTTTTACAGAGTTCCATATTAATTACATGCAAAAGATTCATCTTATAAATTATACAATGGATTTAGAATAATGCACGACAAAGCTCCCTCCCAATTCATGTGTCCCATGAGCACTGCGGCTGTCACAGCACTAGGTTTGCACCATTCTAAGGAAATTTTAAAATATAACAATACATCGTTTGCTAGGAAGTAATACTTAGCTTCCCAAAAATAATATTTTCCCTCTTCCTCCGTCCACGGCGCTGTTATTTTTGCAAGTAAAACTTTGGAATTTGATATTTTATACGTTACATATCAAATAAAGTTCGGCAATAAAAAATACGGTTTCAAGCATTCAAACTAAACTCCACGAGACCATCTACCCCTTAAAATAATGATAAAGAACCGAATAACGTTGATTAATTATTCAATGAATCTTACTTCCTAATCAGTTGTAGTAATTATGCAGACGAATATCGTAGGCTAATTGACATTGCTAATCAATCAGCGCAAATTCATGGTTTAACCGTACGCAGTCACAGCTCGACGATATATGTACTTGATAAATAACTTGCATACTGAATTATTTTACGAATAGTATGAAATGAAGCACATGGTAATTTAGGTTTCTTCTCCAATGAACATGCACAATTCTGCTTTCGATTCTTCCAAAATCCACCAATTGAACCATAACTTAAGAATTCTAAGAACTCGTCTAAAACAATAGTGTACCGCAGACGAGTTGAAATAGAAATGAATGTATTTCATGTGTGTAATTTGAAGTAAAATAGCGTAGGAAAGAATAATAATCAAACCTTCGATATAACACGATCTCTCACTTAAAAGCAAGGCCAGTAAAATACCATTTGATTTGAATCTTTGTGAGGCAAGTTACGGAAGATTAAATGAATCTTTTTTATAATAAGCTTTTAGAGATTCTGACAACCTCCAGGACACTGATCAACAAACCAATATCGATATTCAACTGCTGGTGTACTAAAATACTAGTATTAAAATAATAGTACATATACAAATAAACCCGTCTTATAATACTGAGCTAAAGTACGAGAATAATAATACTAGAACACTAAAGCACGAAAATAGTAGTACTACGTAAAATACCAGTACTAGAACACTAAAGCACGAGAATAGTATTACTAGATATAATACCGGTACTAGAATATTGGTACTATAGAATACTAATACTAGAACACAATGGCGCTTTAGAACAGCAGCCTAAGCGTCCGAAGGCTGTACGGTGTTGGAGCAGTCCACAAACGAGTGTTAATATCGTGCCTGCGCACGCCAACATTTCCATGCAGACGGGCATGTTGTAGCGATGAAAGGCCCAACGTTTCTTCCGTAATTCAACAGCGGGTCATCATAAGCGAAATAACCGAGATACCTCTCCTTACGCAAAAATCTTGCAGTTAACTTATCTTAACAGAGGGAATCCTGAACCACAACGTTCGCACCAGCAATTAATTGCAACGAGCAACGCTTAAGAAAGAAAGTTTAAAATCTTTTTACGTCGTTTTTGGACATGCCAACCCCAAAAAAATGATCATAGCCAAAGAGAGGAGGCAAATTTCGTCCATTCATGAATACCGAAGTGAAGTAGAACATTTCATTCGCTGGGTTCTCATGCAGCACGCAGCATTCGCCCGTCATCATTTATTTGCCAAACTTTTTTCATTAAACTTAAAGCAACCGTTCATTAGCACTTCAAAACTCAGGCCTAATGCAACTTCAAGAAAGAGACGCCCCCCAGGGCTTCTTTCCGAGAGATAACTATTAAAATGTAGGGCACACAGCTCACACTGCCTGATGCAGTGTAGGGCACACAGCTCACACTGCCTGATGCAATGTAGGGCACACAGCTCACACTGCCTGATGCAATGTAGGGCACACAGCTTACACTGACTGATGCAATGTAGGGCACACAGCTTACACTGACTGATGCAATGTAGGGCACACAGCTTACACTGACTGATGCAATGTAGGGCACACAGCTTACACTGACTGATGCAATGTAGGGCACACAGCTTACACTGACTGATGCAATGTAGGGCACACAGCTTACACTGACTGATGCAATGTAGGGCACACAGCTTACACTGACTGATGCAATGTAGGGCACACAGCTTACACTGACTGATGCAATGTAGGGCACACAGCTTACACTGACTGATGCAATGTAGGGCACACAGCTTACACTGACTGATGCAATGTAGGGCACACAGCTTACACTGACTGATGCAATGTAGGGCACACAGCTCACACTGCCTGACGCAATGTAGGGCACGCAACTCACACAAACAAGTTTGACAGCTGTAAGTCCGGCACGCGTAAATAATTACAATTCTCATTAACAACTCATCTGAACGTCACAGTTTAGCGCAAAGATGTATTCGCATGATACTCAAACGTTCTTTTCGTTGGAAGGAGGATTTCCAAGCCAAAACGAACGTAGGAAAACATCCTCACATTGAATCACAGTTATACATACAACTAGCGTGCTACGAGACGACTACACGGCAGTACCGAGCTCAAACGTTTTCAAAGTATTGGTTAGAGCTAACCATGAACACTAGCCGTAATTTGAGGTAGCAAAAACAATTTTGAGGCAGCCACAAGTAAAAATCAAATGAAATGGAAAGAACTATGAATTCACTTTACTTGCATGATAGTGAGTAGCACTCCTAGGAATAATGTAAATAAAAAGTGTTAATGCTTAGTAGGGGTTGGAAAAACAATAAAATGTAATCTTGCAGAGGGAACAATTTATTAAACTACGCATCAACCAAACAGTCTATCAATTTGATAGTTAAACATCACTATACAACACGCAAATGAAAAACTGTGGCCTTTCCTATCACAAATTGAAACAAGTCACTACGTCAAGAACTCGATACCTAAAAACCGAACACTTACGTCAACCCTAGAAAAGCAGAGCTAAAGTGCAAAATGTAATATCCGAAAGAAAACTTCACACCAAAATAGAGCGCTGCCATGCAGTGTCGCACAATGGGACTTGAAATTGAATTGCAGTCACCGCCATATTTGTGAAGCCATTCTTGTCACTCTTCCAATATTCCGCGTCAAAATTGCGAAACTTTGTGGCATCATCCCAACCCAATAATTCATTGAAGGCGTGCGAGGAAACCTTATCGAAATTCTAGACACAATAGCACACAACGTAAAATCCTCGTCTATCACAGGTAGAACATTTTTGCCCAGAAACATTAGAACTCCTAACCATAGTCGAAAAACGTAAGTTCGACACAGGAAGGCATTTGGGAAGATGAATTTTGCATCGACTCAGCAAGGTTTTGTGTATTGTAATCACAGTTAAGCCTTTAATTAAGGGCGAAATTATTTTGGCAGTATGGCTACTCTTGGCTTTGTAGGAAAAATTTGTCGCAGCCTAACGTATACGGGATGATTTAGTCCTCCAAGGCGTTAAGGGTTAGTATGTCATTTTCGTCAAACTTTTTTGTAGGAAGCACAACACTAAAGTTGAATGCAGAGGGCACGCGATAGAGCTCAGACATCTGAAAAACTGACATGACAACAATCTAAAACTAGTGAAACAATACTGTGCAAATTTCAAATAGAAACAAAACCGACAGGCTGTTACAAACGCGAAACATCAAAAAACAGTGGCAGCTGCCCATTTAGAAACCTTAATGCAAATGTTTAATCCCAAATTAAATGTGAAAATGGGCAAAAAACACGATGCTCAACCATCAGAATACTCAGAGAATCGAGTCTCAAATTCGGAATCTCAATAAAAATTCGACACTTCTTGGATGTAGAACGCGGAGCTCACATGGAATATTCAACCGAGAAAGATGCTTCGAAAATTTAGTATATCAAGCACAAAAACACACTCGGAAATTTTATATTCTGAGATCGCGATCCATTGAAAACCCTGTACCCTCAGAACGAGTTCACAAAAAGCTGAAACCCTAAGAGAACGCTGTCAAAAATTCGGTGAGCGAGCTACCTCACAATGAAACTTGGGTGCCAGGAGGGGGCGAGTGGTCCTGTGAGAGCGAGGGTAGACGGGCCCGGCCACCTACCGGCCCCGAGCCCCCGCTAAGTACCCCATTTGCTGGAGTGTCACCGCGCTATTTTTCAGGCGCGCTGCCCAGGCGTCCCACACACGGCCGCTCAGCGCCAAATTTCGTGTCGCCCCGGCATGGTAGCCACACAGATTTGGCATGTGCGCGCGAAATTTGTTTCCGGACCATCATTTGTTACTTGGTCGAACGGCCAGTGGTGAAGATAAAACTGTAATTAGAATATTTTCATGGATGCTCGATACGTAAAATAAGCAAGCAGTAGTATTTATGTTAGCATTTTTAACTGCTATTACTTTCTCCAGTGAATTTACAGGTGGAACTAAATTCAACCGAAGTCAACCAGCCCAATTTGCGAGAAACGACAACGTTTATAGAACAGTTTTCGGCAAGACGTTGACGCAAGTTGGACCGCCTGACAAAGAGACTTGGATGGCTGGCCAAGAGCTTGAGACGCGAAATTAAATCAAGACGATCATCCTCTGAAAAATGGGAGCGAAAGTTCCTACGAGGAGCAGCTTTTGTCACACACGCAAGGTCGCGGCCGGCCGTGGAGGGACGACCACGTTTACGCATGCTGCATGAAATGTTCCGTCTAGCTAGTGCTGCCATCTTGAATTTTTATTCTTACGCTCAATATACTGAAACGAACGAAAGAAAGACGCTTTAGAATGAAAGCATGTGGGTATGAGACGCTTTAGAAAGAAAGACGCTTTAGAATGAAAGTATGTAGATGTGAGTGTAAAGCTGCCTTTTCCACGTAGCCTCATTCTCAAATTATTATTTAAGTCTCTTCCAAACCATCTTATAAATACCACCATTTTAGACGAGTATTTATAAATCTTAAATTTTTAAATTGATAAATATTGCAAGATTCCATCACAAAGAAATGCGAGCCACACACTTCGATGTAATTTGAACAGCAAAATTCTGGACTTCATGAATTATGCACGCGCTGCTCCTGAAAAGAGAAGAAGCGCTTCCTTTTCTCTCACGCTTCTGAGTGTGGCAAGCAAAGGGAAATTGAAATTTTAGTCACTATGTGTTCGCAAAGTGATTTCCGTAATGGAAGACTCTTACATTCATGGGAGACAATTGGGGTGCGATAGTGGCTCTTGTTTTGGGTGTTGGTGGTCGCTCTCCTAGGTAAACCATGAACTGGCTAAATACATCTCACAAAGCTCTTTCACGTCGATCCATAGTAAGTACACAGAAGTAAAAAAACGAAAAAGGGACACGAAAGGTAGATATTGACCAGATTGAACTAAAAAAATATAGAAAGCCAAACGTATATTAATTCTGAAGAATCATAGCAATGAGCTGCAACAATAATGTATAATAAAACCACAGCTGGAAAAAATCGACACCGAGGTGCAACGCGATGAAGCAAATTTGTGTCAGCAATAATAATTTATCCCCACAAGTTACCAAGCAGGGATAAATTTACGCGAGGATTGTACATCATGGGTTTTTCATGTACATATGTAATTAATTGACTACCGCCACGTCATAGTATAGTTACAAGGTCGTTTGCAAGATTTCGAGATGAAATTCTCACGATTGCGTACGTGCTCTCCTTTACGAATGCGCGAAAGAATTTATTCAGAGTTAACACGTGTGCTTCACTTCAATAAGTGCAGAACAAGTAAACTCTAAATAAAGTGAAAATGATCATTTTCATGTATATTCATGCATGATGAAGTTAAATATTTTCATAGAATTGTATTCTCCTAATCTTTCCAACAATTTTTTACAAATACGGCAGGAAAAGTAACTTAGATTAATTAGCAAAATTATCCTATTTTATCGAATTAATTTTAATTGCAGAAGAGAAATTTATTAGGTCGTAGGACATGTCTGCTTAAATGTCATTCAGCAAGCATTCTCAACATAGTTCACACAAGCCCTCGAACAGATGAAATAGCTGCTCTTGAATTGTAAACATTGTCGCACCTTCTGTCGACAATAACAGTTACCCAGAAAACCCCTCAACACAAAGGTTGTGTCGAACTCACCCAATGACCGAACTAAAATTGACTCAGTCTCTTGTACCTTCTTTATTACATGGTTTATTTCGTTAAACCATTAATAGACTATCATAATGCTGATAAAACCAGCTAATTACGCTTGGTGGAAGAATCTAGAGTCATGAGACAGATAAATGAATTCACGTTACTGAAACAAGTTTATCTTGACGGCCTACTTAACAACAAAGAAGATCCAGCAAAGAAGTCGAGTGGAACTGCATCAACACGAACGTATTCTGTCAAAGGTCACTGCCCAGGCGGCGGTGGTGCATTCATGCGGCCAGGGCAGTCGACATTGGCAGCGTGAATACAACGAACACAGCGTCCAGATATGTTGGCAGTGATCGTTATCAGACAGAGGGCATGCAGTATTTGACCTGATACCAAGCATGAGTTCTATGAATCAGTGAGAACGAGAAACAGTTGGGACGAGAACTAAATTTTCGTACGTACTGGCATCCAGAGAACTCCCCGAAACGCGTTGCATATGCCGGACCACGGTTGTCCTCCGTTCCTTGAGTGAAGTCAGTCAATACACAGAACTAGAGGCACACCAATGCGAACCCTTTGATAAGTTACCCAAGCTCAAATCCATCAGAACTTGGAACTGACAGAAATACTCCCAGGCACGACGGGCCTGTGCCGTGCCAGCCCGCCATCACTGAAGACCGTGATAAGGGAGGTCGCTCTACCTCGGATCATCGCCCCCTTCAGTTAGGTTTTTGTGAACCCCAGTGACGTCTATACACCAGCGGAAGCGTCTACACACCAGCGAGGACGTCTACACACCAGCGGAAGCGTCTACACGCCAGCGAGGACGTCTACACACCAGCGGAGACGTCTACACACTGGCGGGGACGTCTACACACCAGCGAGGACGTCTACACACCAGCGAGGACGTCTACACGCCAGTGGGGCGTCTACACACAAGCGAGGACATCTTCACGCCAGCGGGGACGTCTACACACCAGCGGGGACGTCTACACACCAGCGAGGACGTCTACACACCAGCGAGGACGTCTACACACCAGCGGGGACGTCTACACGCCAGTGAGGACGTCTACACACAAACAGTATCCAAACCGTCATGTTTAGCGAACTAGTGACCTTCAACTCAATAACTCGTTCACCAAACACGGTTTCCTCGTAATGGAAAGAGCCAGATTTTTGCCCGTTATGACCCATAGTATTGTTATTGAAATTTGACAGAATATGAATAATAGTTGATAAGAAACCCAAGTTCACCCCAAGTTCACGCCGTGTACAACATCGCGCACCTCGCGTCTCTCGCCGTGTACAGCAGCCGTAGCATGCCTTTATTTTGGCGGAGTGAGGCGGATGGAGGAAACAATCTTGCCGAACATAACCTGAATAAAAATCACACCTAGTTAAAAAGAAATAAATATAGAAATTTTGAAAAGCTGAGAAAAGTACGCATATTTTGGGGGCGAGAGAGTTTGAAGAACGAGAATGACTGACCCACAGGACGTCGGTTGCTAAGTTGAACCTATTGATTAACGGATATTCAAGAAAATTCTTGATAAGAGCCAATTGCGGACTGATACGACAAGGTTTACAGCAGTTTTACGATGTCGTAAACTGCCTCACTGGCGACTCGGACTACACAGAAGTTCCCGAATCAATACCTACTTTCCTGGGGGCGACTCGCACCATGCACTCACGACGTCAAGAGATTAGTTAGTAGCGAAGTTCGAATGATAATTTCACTCAATTGGACTCTTGTTTATGTTTCAGGATTTCAACAGCGTTCCATCCACGTGGCAAACTGGACTCTTGGTGAATTGATCTCTCAGAGAACAAAAACAATACTCGTCCTGGTATTCCAGTAGTGACCCTGTCAAAATATTTCGCCGTCGGATCAACAAATCGTCTATCTATCTTCTATACATTAATATGATGGCACCTACCTACGTACCTACCGTTCCGTCACGCTTCGCCACCTAGTAAGTGAAATTTCAGGTCTCGAGCGAAGTATCCTGTATACGGGTTGCATGTTGTGCTATAAAAAGCCAGTCTTTGCGGTACATTTTCAGTTTTCCTAATAGAGTTCTCAACTACGAGTACTCGCATCATCAAGAATAAAACTGCTTCCAAGACCGGACTATCTCTGCCCTGAACCTTTAACGTCTGTCCAACACTTGAGGGGACCACTTCTCATGGGCTGATTTGTTTATCTAAATTTCCGTGAAATTTTCACGGGTCCTTTTAGTATCCATAATTTTGGCTAAGCGAATATTTCTACTAATTATTTCACTGATTTATCGATGGGACGTTGGAAAAGTTCAACTGAGGCAAGCGATGCTGCCGTACCTGTAGGCACAGCCGACTCGCCACACATGAAGGTGTGGGTCCGCGCAATGCTCTCCAACTTCGCGAAGGGGTCCAATACAGGGAAATGAGATTTGCCATCCTGTGATGTTCTGTTGAACAACGGCTTCACCCGTGAATTTGCTCGCATCAAAATACGAAAGGCAAAACTTCATGATGAAACGACATTCTGTTTTTAAAATAAGACCACACACGACATGGACCGTTCATAGGTAGTCAAAGG
Source organism: Orchestia grillus (assembly GCA_014899125.1). Taxonomy (NCBI): domain Eukaryota; kingdom Metazoa; phylum Arthropoda; class Malacostraca; order Amphipoda; family Talitridae; genus Orchestia; species Orchestia grillus. Next base: position 26,723 of record VOMN01104728.1, on the reverse strand, counting down.
AGTGACGGGGTAATTATAAAAAATTATTAAATTTGAGAGTTGAGATGGGTGCCTACACAGCGATCACTCGAGACGCTTGAAGTGAGGACTCCACTGTGCGGACCTGCCAGTACCAAACTTTACGCTAGAGGACGCTAAAGGTTGCATATTAGAACTTATTATTTGCTCGTTATAATCTAAGCAATTGATCCTGATTGAGATTTGTTCCAGGTTAAGAAAAATTTTGGCCTCAAGGAGATGAGTCAAAAACCATCACTACCAAACATATGCTCTAGCAGCTAAACATGTAAATGCATGAAGTGTCTCATGTCAGTGTATGAGCGAGCAAGATAAAGTTATGGTAAATTAAAACTAGAAAGGATTATGTAATATGAAAACTCGATAAATATTTCAGTTTCGGTTTAACGCCTCCATGCATTGGAGAAAAAACGCGCTTAACAAAAACAAAACCGTCAAAGTGAAACTCCGGCTTTCTTTCGACGAAAAATGTGCTATGAGGAGCTCCCGGTGATTGAACAAAGCCTGCTCCTAACCTAGAAAAAACACCGCTTTTAACTTTACGCGGAAATAAAGGACCACGTCGTAACTTCGCAAGGCTGAAGGCAGAGCGTCCTAGACTTGCACCACGCGGGCGAGGCTCTGGTGCTGCGTGCCCCCAACGGCCGCGTGTGCCCGCCCTGCCGAGGTAGGCAATAATGGCCACTTTAGAAAGGTGGGCAGACGCTCCAGCTGTCCTGCTCTGTAATTTGACTCGCTTACCCACACACATTTTCTTTAATGTATGTGTCGTACACCATGCGCAACATGTCATATATACATGTCGTCATAGAGTATGTATATATATATAATACTTTATTTCATGTCTGACCCTATTTCATGATTTTTCCTCCTAGTTTAAGTCTGCCCCTCCTATTTCACACATGCTCTTCCGTCTGCCCTTCATATTTCACGTATACTATGGTGCCTGTGCGGGATTGGTGTCGGAAGGCACGTGAAAAGCAAAATTAGGCCACTTAGCTCGTCCCTGTAGCTATGTTCTGTTTTACGTGTGATAACGAGCCAAAAAAAAACCGGCAACTCAGTATGCTCAGTTACTACCTATCGCTTGGCATTCAACTCCCCTGCAGCCCCTTATGGAATGACGTACATGTTCCGAAAGTGCAGCATAAATTACTCGGGACGAAGCAAAGTACAGCAGACACACAAGAAATGCAGCGGCGGCACAAGCTCAGTAACGTATAGCCTCGCATGACACTCCTTGATGTAAAATAAAAGTACTATTCCGCATAAAAATACTCTTCCAAAACACGACCCACATTCTTCATGACACCCCTCAGTACAGCACTCGTTCACTGCGCCCTTGTTTATTTCTCCAGCACCATATCCATTAAGAATACGCAGGGTTAACATATAAAAACGAATATCCTCGTCACAGAAGATGAATTTCAGCTTCGTTTTTGAAAAATAAATTTAGACAAGAGCCTTGTTAAAGCTATTTTGCTGCGAGATCTTATTACGCAAGGATAACATCGCCTTCGACATGTCTCCCTCATTTTACATCATTATTCGAACATCAGCAAAGAAAAGAGGAGCCGCATAGGTAATAAGCCGATGTACCCTGCACAGTCCCGTCGTGTCGGCGGCCCTCTTTCACGACGACGAGCCTCCGTGTGTTCACTTTTCGACTCGGAGGCCCGCATAAACGATCGCTTGCTTTAGATCAAAATCGCTCGAGATTCATGTAAAAACTCCGTCTTAGCTTGATAAACACCCCAACGAACTCAGACATGTAACGTTACGTGCCGTTTATGTCGCGCATGCCTAGAATTTACACGTCCGGTGCTGCATTACGTGCTCTTCGTGCCTTGCTGGCCTGCAATGCACGTGGCCGATGCAACGTGGAGTGTTTTTCTTCTGAAACATTCAATCGTTCTGAAGAGTTACGAGTTCGGAAGGTCAAGCGAAGGACATAAACAGTCTTCACGCTCACTAACAACTCACAGTACTGTCTGCAGCAGACTTAGATTTATTTTGAAGGATCAACTGCTTCTTTCACTACATTTATTTTACCATCCCCGGGAAATTTGAAAACTAGCTCAGAAAAGCCACAGCGTTAGACAAGGGCGGCAATGCACATCTACTCTTACCCGTATTAGTGCGTCAATTGACAGCTCAAGAGTCTAAACAGACGTCATTTTACAGTCTAACGCTACAGAAACGTAGGACAAGTTAGCCAGGCTTCTGTACGGGACCAGTTTGTGTATAAGTGTATCGAGCTACCAACATGCAGCATCCTGCGAAATAGAAAATCACGACGGAGAGAGTTTGTATACCTGGCAGTGCGAAAATTCCATCTATTTAATATCCCCTGACTATAAACGTTGCCTATAATGCCAATGCGTTATGCGTAGAAGAAATATATTTCGCTCGTGAGAATAATTTAAGGTACTTGTAAATAACCCAAGATCAGGGTATTTTAAACTAAATTAACTCGCACTTCTCAGCAATGATGAAATCAAGCCTATGAACTTCAGGAGAATTCATGAAGTGAGAGCCAGTACATTGACACTAAACCGCGCACAGCTTTAGCCCGGGACAAAAGAGGAGTTCGAAATGGGCAATCGCTGACGTGCTGCAAAAATGCATATTGAGTAAGAACAAACAAGTCGCAGATGAAGTCGTGGAAAACCACTCGGTAGGCATGTATCATTCCTTGACTCTGTGCACGCAGCGAGCGACTTGGTGGACGACAACGCTGAGCTGCAACGTAACAACTGAGTTAGACACCTCGATGAGCCGCCTGACTTGATACCATGCATCAGTGCTGCCAAACTATGAGCATCCTCACGTTAAGTTTTAAATTAATATTCTGCGCTACTTGGCGGGAAAAGAAATTTGATTTTAATGATTATAGCTTAGATTCTAAATTTTCAATACGCAGTTCAATTCGTAGAAAATTTAGTCAAGTAAAAAGACCGGTTCCGAATCAAAGGGAATTTTCGAGTAACCAAAAAAAGCTGCTCAACCTTACTGAGCACTGAGTTGTTCACGTGCAATTAGAAATCCCTTTTGAATCCACGAGTAGCATTCAAATTGCCGAACGAATTTACGACAACGATGGGCGTAACAAAAACATCCAAAAATCAATTCAGCACAGCACACTACGTTTACCCAGAGTACGGCTAGGCGAATTCGCATCCTAAATTTTCCTATTTCTCAATGAAAAAAACGAGTTTCTGAAAGTCTGTGCGAACAAATTTGAACTTGGCATCGTTGACGTGTCAGATGCACCCTGATTCACATGATCAGAGTTGATTTTCGCAAAACTCTAGGCCGAGTAGATGAGCAGAACGGTATTCAGTTCGCAAAAGACATGGTTTTGTTGTTCATGAGAACAAAAGGTCCCTCATCTCAATGAGGTGACCGGACTGCAGTACTGCGGCCTGCAGGGCGGGCGAGACAATGCCATCCTCGGCGGGTCGGAAGAAAAATAAAAATAGCATCATTGGAACTCGTCTTTTCAGAGAGGAATTAGGTAGAGAGGCGAGTGCAGAACAACATCGAAGTTGCAAAACATTTCGCCCGTGCCCCAGAGACGATTGTATGGGGAGTGCTAGCAACTAGGATTCGGGCATGAGGGGGAGGAGATACTGGGCTTGAGGAGAGCTGTTGGGCTTGATGAGGAGACGAGGGGGCTGTTTGGCCTCAGAAGAGGGACAGAAATTTTGTAACAGCTAGGGCATCTGCGACGTTTCAGGCAGAAGGGAAACCTCTGTGACTGGCGGTGACTTTTCAGACTAGTGGAGACAACTAAGCCTGCAGTGGGCTGAACTTCGTCTAATAGAAACAATCCAAACAGCTGGCAACCTGGACAGCTCTAGCCAAGACTCGAGGGAGCCTCCAAGTCGGGTGAGCACACGTGACACGGAAAGAGAAGCTCATCCCAGCACCTCTGACACAACACACGACCAACACGGGTCCAGGCTCAGTCATGCGCCGCTCAGCTAGCGTTGGAAGCGGCCTTGGAGGGAGCACAGGATCCGAGGGCCGTCGTTCTTTGCCGGCCGAGTGCCCCGAGACACTGAGCAGCGCCGGCCTGATTGAGGTATACGAGCCCTGAGCGACGCGCCTGATCGAACAAAACACATTAAGTAACTTAAGGCGCGCCCGGCACGCGAATTCAAGCAGCTTGCAGCAGCCCAGCACTCGTGGGAGAGGAAAGCCGTGGCAGGCGATGGGAACTTGCCTTAAGTTCCTGCAATCGATATTCATTGATGAGCAAAGAAAATGGATAGAGGAAAGTTCTTACCGATACTGGCGTTAGGTTCTGGATATTGCAAATTCTGATCGTAAGAGGCTTCTAAACACAATATTTCTACAGGCCTCGCACTCAGAATCCTTGAATTGTTCGTTTAAGCTGTTCCCTCGTTTCTGCTGTGACTTCCAACAAACGCACGCACCCAAACCACGAGCTTCCCGGCTAAGTTCGCCAAAAAACAAAGCAGAATGAACGCTGATTACTGTGGGACCAGGGGCCAACTCACTCGACGGACGACCATGATAGTTGAGCGTGATGGATGAGGACCCACACCAGACTAGCGTTACGAGATTGTAAAAATTCAAATACCAACCAAAATAACGTTAAGGAGGCCCGTGCCAAATTATATTGCCTAGATAGAGGCTTCTGCAAGTCTAGATTTATGTAGTTTCGTGCAGTATCATTCGCACTGTCAAAATAATCGTCGACCAATATAACAATACTGAACAATTCTGTTGTCTCTGTACCAGACAACTATAGCGACTGTTAAAAGTATGTGCAACATGGCGAGGAGAGATTTTTAAATTTCTTTAAAACAATAGAAAGATCACGTCTATCACAAGGCGAAATATACGAGCATTAATCCGTCATCTTCAGCATCACGTCATCATCACTCTTCTTGTTTCTTCCAACCATATAAATAATAAGAAATTTTATTCTGAAATGCGATACTTTGAAGCGATTATTAGTTTTCACTTTTTGACATGAGCTTTCCGAAAACGTCATGGAGAAATGCACTACAAAATTTCAGGCGAGCGTCATGTCTAGGGAACCTGCACAACAGGCCTAACTGCTTCCAAGTTACTTCAAATAGCACGAGTCCCGTTGTGAGAAAGTGACGACAGCGCTACAATTTGCCTCAAAGAAATATTGAAGAGTGGTTGCAGGAGGGGCGATGGTAAGAGATGGCGAGCAGCACCGCAGTTCAGACCAGCCGTCGGTAAACTGTAGCCCGCCTCCAGCATTTAGTGCTCTACAACCGTGACCCTCAACCGCGGTTCTGCGGAGCCCTTAACTTCCGCAGAAAGTCCCCATTCCGCATGAATAAGTGATCTAAGCTAATGCACTTTTGAATTTTTATTTAACATCACCCACTTAATATTACCATTCATGCACGATAAATTTTTGGTTAATGTAAAATAGACATCATCATGTTTAACATGTTCTGCTGTTAGTACTATTATAATTATATTCGTTAGTTTAAAGCTCCCTATCTACATGAAATGTGATGTAAAGGGAGCGAAGAGAATAAGGGACCATCTAGTATGGACTGTAGAAAATATGGAATGGTGTGTTCCCACACTAGATTCCTTGCGCATAGAAACGGCAAGTTAAGAAGGAAAAGGAAGAAAACAAAGCAGAGATAGAAAAACAGGTGAGAAATTGAGAGCAGCAAAGTAGGCAGGAAAGATAGAAGTCCCGAATGCTTGCCTTTAACTGACGCAGCCTAACAGTGCTTCCATGGGGTCGCCATTCTCCACAACGTAGGATAGCCAAACCTAACTAACCTAATCCTACTGCCTATCCTATGCCTCCTAAGGCGCCTATCTTGCTATTAAACGCAAGGGTTACTGATGATAACGATGATAATAATGTACGCTAGGGTAAAAAACTTGAGAAACGCTACGACGGCATGCGGCGTTCTACTGGTGGAACGACAGAATTAATAAATATTAGCTTTAAATTTATATTGTTTCACTCAAAAACAGTATTAATATTCACACAAGTGAAAAAATATAATTAACGTGTCGTGTAATATTTCACTGATTCGAAAAATAAGCAGATATTTTTAAGCCCAATTCGACCGTAGGACACGGATATTGAAATACCCCGGAAGTAATCGGGCACCCCGTCCCACGCCACAATGGTGTGCCGTCATTTAAGAGACGCATATCATGCTTGGTATTCTTATCTCAAAGGAAGCATCCCGTTCGTGGTATCAAACACGGGACCTTCTGATTAGGAGGCAAGTACGTTACCTCTTGCGCTTCAACCGCAGTAATATGGACGAGCAGGGAGGTAACTAATTTGCTTAATACTTCGTTTCAATAACTTCAAGAAATGGTAACAAATTTACTATAAATAGCCAGTGTACGTTTAAATGTTTTCTAGGAACTTGTTCAGCCTCGAAAAAAAGAACGTAATTCGTCTTCAATAGTCTTTGAAAAACGTACAAAACTCTCGTGGAAAATGCGTAGAAGATGTGAACTTCGCCTATGATTTTACGATGTGCAGCTAAATGTTTTGTACACATCAAAACTAAGATACGAACGTTAATTTATGTCCAAATTATTAAAAGAAAACGGCTAAAAATTTGTGGGCATTGGATACCTGATTATAAAGAATTTCTACGTAAAAACGTAGATGATTTCTTAAAATATTTAAATCTGCAAAAGAACCAATGAAAATATCATAGAAAAGTGAAGTGCATTCATTCTTGCCGTCAAACTGACATCGAAACTCACTGCAATAAAATATTTCCTCGCTCCCCTAGCAATACGAAAAAATTATTTCCTCAAACGCCCCCAAGAACAGAACGCGACTGACTCGTGGGCACAAACCCGGAAAGCCACACAAAAAGAATGTTGCATTGGGAAGCATCGCTCGTAATATCACAGAAAACACGGAAGAGAAAGCAAGGAACATCTCAAAACTCTGAGCAAATCCCTGTGTTCCATTACGGTGAGATCTATTCGGGCGCCGGAGCTGCGAGACGGAGGGCATTGTCCGGCAGTTGTGGCCTGTGTAGGGCGCGCACCGCCCGTGTACGGCCACGGCGGGACTGTGGGGCAACATCATTGCTATTGACTAATATAATTAGAATACAATCGGTCAGAACGTAGGCAGTGCACTCAGCTACCACAACAGATAGGTGATGTTTTAGCAGTCTTGCAGTTTGCAGCATGGAAGAAACTCAAGCGAAAGTGTAAGGCGAGTCTCGAGGGACGAGGGACTGTTGATGAGCCAATGTTGCCACTTATAAGCGCTCGTCAATATCACGAGCAAATATATGTTCACTACCCAGCACATCATCACATAACTGCGCTACACAATGAACCAACAGTCCTCACACAGCAACACGTACCCGCCACAACATAAATGAACGAACAATCAGCACACCGCAACGTACATGAACGAACAATCAGCACACCGCAACGTATGTGAACGAACAATCAGCACACCGCAACGTTTATAAAAAAAGTAATCAGCACACCGCAACGTAAGTGAACGAACAATCAGCCCACCGCAACACTCGCCCACCTCAACATAATGAACCAACCACCAGCACCGCTCAACACCCACCCGCACGCCACGACAATGAACCAACAAAGTCGCCCAATATCAGTACAGTAATCAACTCGCAAGCACCTCAGGAACGGCTGCCGCCGGGCAGTCCTTGCCATGAAAGAGCGAGCACGCTGAGAGTCGAGTAAGCTATCCCAAGGGCACTATGATAACTTCAAGAGCTGCAAGAGAGCAGTATTTTTGGCCTTGGCAACAGTCAGAATGGCAAGCGGCATAAATTAGTTAGATTGCATTGGCCTTTTTTGCGGCAAAGTCTGGCAGTAAATCCAGGCAAAGGCAAGCTCATTATGTGCCGCTAGATCAAGAAGTCTCGAAACTGTTCCAACTCCAAGCCAAAAAATAATGAATCGCCCTACGACCTGAATGCTTTAGTCTTTCCCGGAAGAATTGGCAAGCCGGGAAGCTTGTAGCGCTGCTAATTGCAGGTCGGGCGAATCGAGTTACGGGACTCTGAAGTGACGCTTATAATATCGGGGAGAAATTTGCACCGAAGAACATGTGAAAATTTTACTCCCTATTTAAAACACGGCTTCAAGTTTCTGCTTCTTCAGCCTCCTTTATTTTGTGAAAAATGTATTTTCAAGTTAAATAATGCTTTAATCGGAGCATAACAGATCATTCTAAAACTAGTTCCCTACGCTAGCTTCACGCTGTCCCAGAGCTTCATGAACTATTACGTGTGTGATTAGCTACGTCCGAAATGAGTTTTCAGTCAGTTATAAAGCCAGAAACAGCCCCAAAACGCGCTACGAACTGCAAAACTTAAACAACGTGTCCTGCATATCAGCTGAGAGGCATCGACACAAAAGTCGTCGACTGCGTCAAAGCTCTGTCCCATATCACTGGTGGCACAGAAACAAACACTTCACTCGCGGTCATTCAGCCGTTCCCATAGAACATAAAGGACTTTGAGTCGAGACACCGGGTTCTATTCGCGCAGCACCAAATCGGAGCCGAACTGAAGAATAATCGGCAATTCAAGTACCCGCAAAAACGAATACTCATTGATGTGCTCGTGCGGTGGGTCAACAAGAAGAAATGAGCTTAAAAATGATGCGCTCAATTTTCGGAAAGACTCGTTCTCCGCCTGACGAGAAATCGTGGGGAAATGGACTCGCTAGCTTCATCAAAAGCATAACAGATTTCGTACAATGACGGGTGGAAAAAAGTCGAATGTTCAAAGGATGGCTTGTAATTAATGGGATAATCGGCCAGAAAATGTAGAGTATAACAACTACACCCTCATAAAATGTCGTACAATAGCGGTGAGAAAAATGCCGCGGGAGAAACGTAATTTGACTAATTTGTGCTGGAGATCGGGAGCGCAATTCTCCACAGGAATAGAGCAGATGCAGAGTAACCATGGAAAACTGACGAGTTCTCGAACTTTTTTGATGTAAGAACCCAATTGAGAAACGGAACGAACACGCACCTCCCGCACAAGAATTTTGTAATTAATTCTAGGTCACCAAACGCCGAACATCTAGTTAGCACTAGATAAGGTAAAACACGTGTCGTGTTTGGGCAGCAGCTTTCCATTTGTGAGGTAAAAACCCGCAACAATATGAAAGGAGCCTCAGGTAGGAGAAAAAGGTGGTACCAGTCGCTCAGATTCGAGGGCCCACGTGCCGTAAAAATCGAGCGGCTGCCTCCATGCCGCCCTTCCACTTAGCTCATCGCTCGCTGCTGCTTTGAAGCTGCACGCCGGACGCAGATGTACGTAGGCAGGAAGGCGGAATTGTGCAGCCGCTAATGTGGCTCGCCGCTCTTTGCAATGCACCAACGATTGAACGCAAAAATTAAAGAATTGGCCCAATTGTTCCAATAAGCTATCATGAAAATTGCTTCTTCATCACACGCGCGAAAGTTAAATATAGTCGTACTCATGTTCGGACGGGGAAATTCAACGATCACCGGTAATCTAAAAGTCAACATCATAAAACTTTCAATATTATGTACAAACAAAAAAATTGCACATAACATCATAGAATGAAAATAATTGAATGATTATTTCACATGCAATGGGCAAAAGAGATGTAACGACTCTCAAGCTCAGTCACACAATAAATAAAAGATGCTGAATAATTCTCACTCGCGATCGAACCAAGACACTGAACATTTGGCGCATGTGTGAACGAGGGTAAAGCTTGAAACCTATTGATGCACTGTGAGGTAAAGGGAAGTAAACAGAGTACACGTTCCCAAGTGCACCGAAAAAATTAAACAAGCACTAAGAGCAGAACCGCGCGTAAAGAAATGCAACACAAACATTCATCATACGACAGGGTACACAAAATTGTCCCGCGCATGGCCAAAACATGAAATTGAAAGCTAGCCCTCGAACAATCAAGAGCAAACCAGTCAGCACTGGCGCTCCATCAGAAATGGCACAAAAGAAGTTGTGGTGCGATCGCAACAGATGAATTTTGCAGGGTGATAAATCGCTCTAGTTTACTGCAGCAAGCCTTTTTCTGAAATTTTAGTTCATTAACAGATTAGATTAGTTTGCTAGTTAGTTTAAAGTTCCCTGTCAACACGAAATGCGATCCAAAGAGAGCGAAGAGAAGGGACCATTTAGTATGGACTCTAGAGAACAGGAAATCTAGGCTCAAGTTGCTTTCTCACGCAGGCTTCCCCTGCGTACAAAAACAGCTAAACAAGGATAAAGAGTAAGAAAAGACAAATACGAGATAGCAAAAGACTTGTGAAAATTCGAAGAAATTAGGTGGGTACGAAAAATGAAATTCCCAAAGACTTATCTCTAGCTTGTTCAAGAACATCCCGAGGTAAAATGCAGAAGATGAAAATACATTCATTGGAATGATACAGGCAAACAATTATAATGGAAACGTTCATTTCAATTCATCGGTTTAAAAATGAGAGAATTGTGATTAACATTATGAAATATAAAAAAATTGTACGATGATGAAATTGAGCAATACATTTTTCCGATAACATAACCCAAGATTGGCACCGATGAAACGGTCATAGATTAACGGTAAAAAAACAAAATACCTTTATTTTCCAGTCGCACTTTGCTGCAACACGACCAGCGACGAGGTTCCGGAAATCACCGAGGTTGAATTGTGGATCCTTGAGCAAATAAAATTTCTTCCTTCAACCAATAGGCACGAGCGCGTGCGTCAGCATAGCGCCGCTTGTCCAAAGAGCGAGAGAAATATGGCAGACCGCCACGTGAATTTAGCGCCTTTGTGACACGTACGATGAAGCATGGTATGCCAATAAATCTGAAGTGATTTGTGCCCACGTGTCGCATTAAATTAGTCGAAACATGCGTTTGTCATTCTAAAATCAATTATTTGTTGAAACATTTATCCGTGCTATATATTGACTTGCAGTAGGGTTTCGAGCAGTTACTTTGAGTAAAGTGTGGAGCAGCCTCTTGTTCGTCACATGGCTCAGTATCATCAATACTGCGCCCGTATGATGACTAACAAGGGGTTAATTTCTTCAGGATATTAACTCATCATCCAATAAACTAAAAAGTAATAAATTAATAACTCAATTTTACCAGGAGATCAATAATATCACTACTTCCACCTGGTCTGCTAACCACTATTGAGCACGTTTAATTAGCTCCCTAACATTACCCCAACGATAAGATTTAATCAAGTCCATCTGAGGGTAATGGGTTTATCGGAAACGCGTTGAGCTCACACGAAATATTTTCAGTCGTATTTCTTTCCGGTCACATGAGATCCGCAAATTTCGTCCGAATTATTCTCTCAAGTACTCTTTACTGCTATCAGGTAGCGTGCCATTCGAGCCCGAGCCAAGCGAATGACCTTGTCCGATAAGAAACACTCAGAAAATCAATACAGAAAACTCCTGCCCAGTAATCTCAAACTCAAAATTGCACTTCCAAGCAGTCGAGTATCGATCAATTCTACGTAAATTACTTAGTAAACATTTGATTTCACAGCTCACGCAATGATGCATTTTCGTTGACACAAGTCGACTGCAGCAAATACAGTCTCTCTGGAGCGTAGTTCATCGATTCCTAGAAGAGGAATGATACGTTCATTGTTTATGCACTAAAATTTCCAAGCTGACACGTCGACTAAAATTCAGAACAAATAGGAAGCAATCTTGGGTTGGCGCATCCAATCCGGCAGCGTCGCTATTTGCGTCACCGTGTCTTCCCGCAGCGCAGATTTACTGCGTCAGAGAAGCGTCAGCGATACCCCACATCTCAGGCCTAACAAAGAGGGCAAACATTGGAGCAGTAAAGCGTGCAATTTCAAACCAGAATTTCGCAGGCCTGGCTTTTCGAAAGAAAGATGACGAAACGCACGAGTGGTTCCCGCGCGTGGGTGATTTGCGTGGTGACTCAAGCGCGTTGGAAATTGTCCACTGATCACTCGCGAAAAAGAGTCGTTGAGCGCAGCTTCTCGCCGTAAAATCCGAGAGGGCCATCCGTCACAGTGTCTCTCTAACGAAACGAGCAGAGGTGACGGTGCGGTCAATAAAAATAACTCATCCGGTTACAAACTACGCAGAACAACGGACTGAAAAATTCATGGTACAGCAAGTGCCAGGCTGATCTCTAGGTAAAGCATCCCTTCAAAAGACAAAGCGCTTAAAGAAATCATGCAAACAGAACTAGAGCAAGAGGTAAGATAAATAAATACAAAGTTTTAGTTTCAAAACTTAAGGCGTTTCCGGTGAAGTTAAAAAAACTTCTCACAGGGCCAACCAAACACGACGTTTCGTAAGAGTGACGAAGAATTTGTTTATCTAATTGATACGAGATGGGAAGTGTACACAACCTTTTTGTTTTTCCTGATAAAATTGAAGAGGCTGAAGATAAATATTCCATGAAGTGGATGAGGGAAGACGCGTTTTCGAGGCTCAAATTTTGTCTAGCCATTCCAAATAGCGTCGAGAAGTTTGCCGTGTAAATAAGTACTGGGCATGAGGAATTTCCTCAGTCGCGAGACGGGGAAGTTTACAAAGGAAGCTGTCTAATTAAATGCGTCATTTGCTGAGGAGCACAGACTGAAGACCTGCACAGACGCGAGGGAAACGTGCTCCAAGATATCCATCAACTCGCTCCAGGGAAGTGGGTGAGATATCCGAGAATACGCGGGAGTATTTTTTTTTGGACATTAGCAGTCGGCAGTTTTCTAGAAAAATGAATGTAGGAATGCCTTTACATTTACGGCTTCTTTTTTCTTTTGCTTGAAATAACTACGCAAATTAAGGAAATTATAACAAATGATTCTTTAGAGTAGCTTAGCGTAAGAAGTAGTAGCACAATTCCTGAAGGAGAACGTGATTAGCCCTACCAATTTGATTAAGCAAGCTGAAAATTTAGCGTTTCTCAGTAATCTGTATTTTTATTGAAAAATACAGACTCAATAAAAAAATATCACCACACGCGAAAGGAAATTTCAAATAACGTCACAATTCTGTTATCGAAATACCTAATGTTACAGCTTTTACACAGGAAATAAAGATCGGTTTACTTTTTTAGCTATCAAGGTAAATTCCATTATCCTCGTAACTGAAAACATAATGCTGGCATGCGCAACGACATAGCTTTTTTTCAAGTCACAGCCGCCTTTCGCGGCCTCACTGCAACACCAATTCGCAGCGCTACAATTTTACCACTGCTACCAACCCCTCTAAAACGATTTTTTGGGGCCTTTCAAGGGCATAATGTTGAGAAATTTGTACGTGCCGCGAGGGGCATTTTATAGTCTTGTGTGTCCCCGAGATGATTCTATTATGAAAGCCAAATCGTGTTGAGATCAACAATGCGCTTGAGCTCGTCCAGCAGTGTTGCTTCCTCGGTGAGGCAGTTCTTCATAGCCCCGACAAGGGTGGGCGGCCTATGCCTCGCTCGTCGAGGCGAAAGGGAAGCCACTGCGACCCCATTTCCCTCGGCAGAGCCCAGGATCACATTGGCCGGGTCCCCTAAAACCTCATGAAATGCTCTACTGCTCTGTGTTAGCTATAACTCACAGCGCAGTTCTCCCTCGATGTCTCATGGGATTTACGAAGCGTCTCACAATTTTTTCCGTGTACTTTCATCGGCATTGTTGCTCTTTGAATAGTTACACAGGGCTGGCGAAAACGACGTGATGCATGATATTTCCTCATGACAAAAAACAGCGGAGTGAAACACGGTAAGTTTCACTTCATGCAAAATCGTTCAAGTTACAACATACTTGACCTTACGTCGACAGCTTCTTCAATCTCTGAAATTAAATCAAACGTAAATTCTAATATTCATTTCGAACGCATTGTGTTCGAAATACAGGAAATAATAGCAGCTATTCTCTTGAACAATGCCGAACTATGTATTTGTTTATAAGCGCATATGGATTCGACAATTCAGTTGTAACCGCAGTTAGGTTTGACGCTGCCAATAAAATTGCCTTAGCAAAAGCAAGGTAAATATTGTCGTAAGAACGCCGCATTTTCCAGTGTGCGACAGCTGCCTCAGTTCCTCATATCTCGGAGCTTGTCAACACAGCCTAAGAAGCGCCGCTCAAAACCAACAGCACTGCTATACAAGCGACAAGGCCGCGCTTCCGAAGAAAAACAAATCCGATTCACCGATCCACTTCGAGAAGATCTACATATCTATTGAAAGCAAGCATGACGGCACAGTTCACCTCGTAAAGTAAAATGTAGGTAATGCCACGATAAAAAGGAGTGCTTTTCTGCAATGCCTCAGAGCAACTCTTATTTCAACTCAAATAAGGCATCGTAAGGGTTTTCGGGAAAATTACGGACATTCTCAAACGAGTAATACTTGCGCTGCTGTAGCGTCCAATGAAAATAGAAACGTAACATGTGTTTTTCTCTGAAGAACGAAAGTCGAAAAATCACAGCAGATGTTATGTTGACTTCAATTTCATTAAAAAACTTCGTATAAACTCCAAATTTTAGCGCGAGTTCTTGAACGTCAATAGTTAGCAATTTTATTTCGCTAAACTATGAAAATAGTGTCAAACGATGCGAAAGTCTCATACGGGAAGGGTAAATATCCGACGTAAAATGAGCAGCTCCTAAGTCTCTAAAATGAAACATAAAAGCAGGAGACAATTGAGAGCTAGTCATCCGAAACAGGTGGCAGCGACAACCCTCGTGAGCTTGTGAAACTTTCATAAAAAAGCTAAAATCTCGAGAACAATCCATCCAATTTTGCGTGCATGGAAAGCAACATCCCGGAGCAGCTCATGTAAAAAACTCAAGCGAAAGAGTATAAAAGTTAGTACGGGCTGTTTTTTACCACACACGGATGGCATAAAGACTGAGATGCCGGTGTCTTACTGCAAGTTAAGCTTCAACCTGGAACGTTTCATACAGCATGGTTGGGAGGAGACGATGAACAGAGGTCAATGGTGCTCGGCAAGCCTCATGGCGTATAGACGACTTAAACATACTGGAAAACTTTTACACAGTGAAGAAATTCACAGCACGTCTGTCCGTAATGAGGGCCTTCAAGGAATACATGTAAACGCTTAATTCACTCCAGCAATGCATAGCTAAGTTGGGCGTACAATTAGTAATTATTTACACTTGTTTCGATGAAAGAAAACTAATGATAGGTCCCTCTCATCGCTAAAAATTGAAACGCAATTGAGTGCTAACCAAGTATAAGCATTTACTCATGTTACAACAGCCAGTACACTATTATTTTCCGCTGAAAAATGTGTTTTATTTGTATCGTAACCTGGAGCTTATCACGCCAACTGAATTTCTGACGCATGTATTTACGCAACCCTGAAGCTATAACTCATATTATTTCATGGTTTCATGAAGTATGCAAGTCACGGTGGGAAAGTAGTTATAGTCTTTTTTCGAAGAGTTTCATTAACGGCTACCCTGGTTGCGGTACCCTATTACATTTCCCACCTCTCTGAGCTTCCGTCCTCTCCAATATCGCGCATAAATGCACCCACGCACGTACTGCGCTCGAACGCCCGACTGCGGACACTTGCATCTCCATGATGTAGCAGCACGTAAACGGCAAACTCGTTGATGCATTGCCTTCAGGACCGTAAATTTTTATTCATACGCAAAACACGAGCATCATTCACTGTGATTATGGAAATCTGGGTTACGGAGAGAAAAGCCGAAAAAAATGAAAACTGAGCGACGAGTTTGAATGAAAAAAGAGTGATTTTCTGACGCATCAAGTGACAACTCTAAATTGCTCCTCACGTTTTGTCATAATTGCACGCGTGTTTGAAAATCCGCCTTTTAGCACCAAAGAAATTTCTCCAATTGCAATGTTCGTCAAGGCCAAGTTTTGAGTCGTAAATTAATTTCAGGCACGACGCTCGAGTCTAGCTGCTCTGTCTGGCCTGCTGCCTCCAAACACAGGGTGCCAATCCTCTTAAGTAAGCGAATGATAAAAGACGAAATTGACGGGGTTTGAGGGAAGGGCAAGTCTGCATGCGGTCGTTCTTGAGGAAGAGGGAGCGCCGGAAGCAGCTAAATTGGCTTCTCCAAGGGACCGCTTCACAGGTCACGGGACAAATTTCGTGTCAGACCCTTCAGCTCGCCGGCACCTAACGGCCGCCTACAACGGAATGCTCATGCAAAGACAGAGGGAAAGTAACACAGGATGCAGGATATATTACTAAAAATATTTAACAATTCCACATCTCTCGCTGAATTTTCTACTTGGAACCAGAAGCTTTGGAAAGCCCATCGAGAATACCTCTAATACACTACCGTGGAAGTTTATTTGCAGAAAGTTCACTACAAGTACGGAAGAGTTTATGGAAATTTGGCTCAAAATTCACCGTACGACACATGATCCCATCCCGTCAGGGCAATTATATAAATCAACCTTTTGAATATTATTGAAACTTAGTACCACATGTACACAAGTCGGAATCGTGGAAACTAGTATACGATAGGCCGAGTCATGTGCAGTAAGAGTCGAATAAAAAAGAACAGAACAATGACCTCTGCAGTGTAGGGTCAGCTGTGAAATCTTTGGACCGCCTTCGTCCCCTGGCACTCCGCCTGTAACTTTCTCAAATTATCGATGATCCCCGTACATAATTGAGCTATCAACAAAATTTATTAGAAGAGAAGAAATTTTCACCAATGCTGGAGCTAGAAGTTAAGAGCTAATCGACGTTTCGAGATGATACCTCCTCAATTTTCGATGAGGTCAGACTGGACTTCGCTTGCAATTTCAACGAAGCGAATCAACTTTCACGGCCTACAGCACCAGTTTCTTTTGCGTAGTGCACAAATTCTCCAAGTCACGTCTGCCCGACGCGGTGGTGCCTGCGCGACGACGCGTCAGGTGAACAGTTCCAAATGGAGGACGTCAGAGGCGCAGCGCAGCACACGCAACGAAACCGGCACTTGCTGCGCATGCGCAGCGCTCTTTCGGCAGAGGGGAAGAAGCTCAAGGCCATCAATTTTCTTGACCCTGGAATGGTAATCCTAAATCTAAGGTTACTTGAAGGAGAGACTCTTAGTCTTAAATCCATAGAAAACAATGGAATGCAAGCTACGGAGTATGAGAAGCTCGAGGTTACCATACCGGGGTTGAGAACTGAGGGAAAATACTAGTGGAAGACGACCTACGACATGCTACTAGAATAAACGTGCTGCAAAATCCGGTTCACATGAAGCAACGTGAAACAGTTTGAACACGTCACATTGCAGCATCGCTTGCCCAGAGGTATCGAAAATAATTTGTTCAAAGGCACATGGAAATTGAACTCCTCATTAAATGGAGGGAGACATTATTATTATTCATTGACGTAAACGCATATTGCGTACGTGATTATTGTACTCTTCCACACCGGACGTTCGGATGGAATATGTGTTCAGACCCGCAGATTTTGTCCGAAGCGTAAATATCCGACAATATGCAGAGTGTGTTGATGAAAGGTTCAACTCCACTCGTTATTTTGCGGGAAAACATAGTTTTTCAACACACAGTTGCACAACACAATCATAGTTTTATAATAACTATTTCGGGCTAAAATGCATATAACTGCATCACTGCTCACGTAGGGCATGCTGCCCCCGATGTTGTTTGCGTACTAATAACAGAGAGGGGGGAGGGTAAAGGTGATCAGAACGCGGCGCCAGGTAACAAACAAAATTCAATTTCGGCGGCAGTGAAGCAGGCAAAATCGATCGTCTCACACTCCAACCCCCCCCNACGAGACCCTCACAAGCACGCAATTACGAGACCCTCACAAGCACGCAATTACGAGACCCTCACTAGCACGCAATTACGAGAACCTCACAAGCACGCAGTCACGAGACCCTCACAAGCACGCAATTATGAGACCCTCACAAGCACGCAGTCACGAGACCCTCACCAGTATGCTATCACGATACCCTCTCAAAGGTACGGTCACAAGTCCCTCACAAAGGTGCGACCACGAGACCCTCACAAATGCGCAATCCCGAGACCCCAACAAAGGTGTGACCACGAGACCCTCACAAACGCGCAATCCCGAGACCCTCACAGAGGTGCGATAAATAAAACACAAACAACGCGGGCAGTCAGAAGCCCAGACGAGCTGTAAGGACGAGACGTAAGAGAACTGACGAGGGCACGTCCGCTGCCACGTGACAAGAGCAAATATTCACTAGAGACTACAACGCTAAGAGAAAACAATGTAATAACTACATAAATATAAACCAGGTGTATTACCTGGATGAATGTAATGCCTAGATATTTGCTCAGTTATTGCCAGGCCTGAGGAGTAATCTAATAACTCGAAGTAATAACTACATAATAATTAATAACAACCAGATGCAGTAACTAAATAAACTTAAGCTAGACATAATTATTAGATGAACATATTACTAGACGAATGTAATAACTTGACATTTGGGTCGTGATCGCCAGGTTTGAGGAGCTCGTGACCACGAGTCCAACCGCAGGCGCGGAAGGACGCCAGGAGCATTTTGCTGCGAAGACGAAGTGCGCTCGTAGGAAATAACGGGATTTTATACTAATTGATTTTACACAAGCTTACATATATTTACGCTCTATGGTAATGTGCAATAATTAATGAGACACCAAGTGAGTGCCCAATATCACAACAACAGAATTTAATTATGATGCTATTATGTTTTAATGAAACACTAAGTGCCCAATTTTGCACTCACATAAATTTAAAGATGAGGCTAATATGCTCTAATGAGATACCAAGTGCCCAGTATTGCACGCACACAAATTTGCACATGATGCCAACACACCCTACTGGAATTCAAAGCACCCAATACAAGAAACCAGGCTGTTATTACCAGCTATTATCACGTTCAGCGCTGGTCACAGCTTCCGCTCGCCACTGGCGATCATCACGCTGAAGCACGGCGTCGAACTCGACAATGTCACGTTGAAACAGGGTGTAATTTGAGCTTTAATTCTTTTATGTTCATGGTAAGATTTTCAAGAAATGAGTTCGTACATCTCCAGAACTTCTGACCAACAATAAATTGCAGACCTGAAAGTTCCCTTTGAACAGCTTGACTTCTTTTTCTTTAGTTAGTAGCCACGGAAATGTGAGTCCTTGGCTTGGCTCAATTGCTAAAATTACACCATGTATTGATAAAAAATGAGCAGAAGAATTTCAGAATTCCGATGCGCACAGTCGGTAAATTTATGCACAAGTCAAGCTAGACAAACACGAACACAAGAGACAACCAACAACGGACGCCCTGGCAACAACGGACTAAAACGGGGAAGAAGTGGTCCTATAATGCTAGACCTGAAAGCAACATCGCCCTAAATTGGAAAAAATTGAACCCATGACCTACCCAAAAGAAAGATCAAACCGTAATTTTTAGGATCACACTCTACGATCGACCAAGTTGGGCATTCACAGACACCCCAAGAGTTCTGAAGTCTGTTGCAGCGAGGTCCGTTGTAGCGAGGGTCTGCTGTATTCGTACTCCAGCATATGCACGTGAGGTAAACACAGTTGTGCAGGAGTTGACACCGGTGCACTGGTTGGTACTCGTACTACAGCAGCGGCACACACCACGCACATCTTTTCACTAACAAAACGTGAGACTCTCAGAAGTTACGCTGAGCACCAGTTGTACGCCAATATTTGTAAGATGTCCGAGTGGAAATTTCCACGACAGCTACAATTTGAGAGTAAAGACGACACACAAAACAATGCAAGAGGCCACGTATAATTTGGCAATGTGTTCATATTTTAAATACAACAGCAATTGAAAGCATTAATCAAAGCTGCTAACAGGAGCAAAGACGACAAAAATTACGAGTTGGCCGACACACCGTAGGACGGACACATTTCTCGGGACACGTAGCTGAGCAACACAGAAAAAATCTCTGTCCATAAAGCGAACAAAATACCGATCTAAGCTTTTCGAAAATTTGATACACGATTATCAAAACCGAATATACTGCATTCTCGCCGTGGCAAAGTTAACATCTGCACGCAGAAATAGTGAGGCCTTTAAAGGATCAAATCATTGTTACTGAACGTCTGGATTTTTTATACTTTTAAGGCAACAAGTTCAATAAAACTGAGCGCTGATTTGACACGAGTAGTGGCAAAATTGGATGACAAATTTTAGAGTACGACTCGTTTCACGTAGATGAAGAGACGATACACGGAGGTCGCAATAGACACAAAGGCACTAGTGAAATGCGTCGATTGCAGCACAAGCCAGTTTCAGTCGCCTGATAAAGATGGAAAACAAAGTGAAAAATAATGAGTGAACAATTAGCAGGACCCAAAACAAATTCCTGCAACATGCACCATCGACTCAACCGTCCGTCACAAGAGAGGAATAGCACGAAGGAGCGCAAGTTGTCCGAAAGACAATGACGAGGACTGACACTAAGGGAATTCTTCCTCGGACTCTTATCCCAAAAAAATTAAGGAATCCCGACGTATGCTAAGTCCCCAAAATCCGTGAAGGCTAAATAAAACGCTATCATGAAGTGTGGGTGCACTCCCTGGAGCAAGTACAATGCTGGTGTGTGCACGGAACCGCACAAGTCCTCAAATAAAGCGTGAACTGTAATGGACGAATACGTTCCGCTCATAACAGGTGAAATGGCTTCCAAACGTAAAAGACCAGACGAGCAATTCATATTGTAGAAAATTTAGGAAACGAGAGAGTTGGAATTAATGTAAAAAAATTATTTGCTCATGAAGTTCTCCGATTGGCATTTTCTCTGGGCGAGTAGCGCATGTTTTAGCTTTACTGAAGGACTCGAGTAAATGCATAGACAGTAAAGCATACGTGACCAAAATTACAGCATTTCTGCGCACGCACGCATTGGAAATGTTGTCCTCTAAGGCAGGGAAAACTGAAGGCCGGCATAGTACAGGGAAACCTGAACAATTACAGAATGTCGGCAGAATGGAGCGAGAAAATGATACGGTGTGCGGGGCGACCATCGATTGGAAGCGGTGGGTCCATCTTTGACCATCATTACAGGCGCGGCGGCCACTGATGACCGCCGTAATGAGCGGCGGCCACAGGGGCCGTAAACAACAGAACCACCTCCGGTGCACGCAACCCTCCATGAAGGCCGCAAATGGGACCTCTTCATAATATATGAATAGTCACTTACACCAACGACCTCTTGTCCATGCGTGAATGTTGCCTGCCTGTTTACCACCACCTCCCTCAGAAAAGAAATGAAGTTCAATGGCCACAAAAATTGTGCTATGAACATTTATAAGACTTGCGTTTGTGTTTGCGTGAGGCGAGGTAGTTTGTTTCATGTACATTGTAAAGTAAAATATTAGGTCAAAATTCCAACCATGTCAGCTCTATTTCAATGCGTTAAGGGAACCTGTAAAGTTTGATTGAAAAGATGAGAATTGATAACTGCAAGAAATTTGTGATCACATTGACAGACATTCTGTCATCAAACCTTGTACGATAATTTGTTCATAGTTATAATTGAAAAATTTTCTCTAATGAAATAGACGATCATAAATAAAATTCAAGTAACTGCGATACTTCAATGAAAGTATTCTACCATGTCTCTGAAAAATCCCAAGTAAAAAATACCACAGAATATTAGATTACAGAAGTAAAACTGTAAAAAATCTTGTAGATTGAACGGATGCAAAGCTTTTTTCCAAAGGAAAAGTAAGCATGACTCGCTTACTAGGTGTTCTTTTGAACACTGTCAGGAAAACGTAACGCTATTTGAATAATCACATCCCCGTCTCGCACTCGTACAAGCGTCAATGTTGCGCGGCAGAAAGTCAGCGTTAGAACTTAGCTCGGAAACGTTGAGTGTCGTCACGTAATATCATCGACAGATGTTAGCGAGTGTGCCGTGAGGGAGAATGTTCGCTTTGTACAGCAAACTAGATTACGTACATCTGCTATTTGCCTGCCTTTGTTGAACAATAATGTCTGTTCTCAACACTGCTGCACTTCCAAGTGTCGATGAAGTCGTTGTTCTTTCCGACTCATGGTGAATAAGGTACGAAGGAATTGCAATGCCATATATACTTTTTCCCGCTATTAGAAGCTGTTGACAGTCCCTAAGAACCTGTGCATAGAAATGCAGAACAGAATTGAGGTAAAGCATATAAGAGCTACTACAGCTTCCAGGCGGAGTGCCATCATTCTTATTGACTTTCCTCTATTTTATTTCGTGAAAGGATATTAATCGGCTTACATGGCATTTCTGGTGGGAGACTTGTTAATCTTTCAGAATCAGGAAATGAAATCAAATAGTTATTCAGCGTGAGGGAACGCGCGTAGCAAGAGAGGGAAGAGCAAAAAGCAATGAGCTTTAAGATGGAACAAATATTCTCGCATTTGACAATCTAAGTGTGGGAAGATGGATGAAAGTCATGGAACATATTCTCTTAAAAGTTCTCAGCTCTCTTTAACTAAAATTAAGCAAAACTGTTCAGGATAGGGAAGAAAATACTTCTATGTATACGCGCGTCTTAAAACGCATAACATATTTGAAAAATTAGACTCGCGCTAAGCAGTTAATTATTGTACGATCTCAGGCAGAGCCATTCTGAGCAACCTTTAAGAAAACATATCAAGCCTAGAAGCAACCCATGCCGCTTATTCAGAGTATGCTCAAAACGAGGGTTGTGAGCAGCCAGACAGCACCACGTCTCCCCACTGATTAAGGGGACATTAGAGGGTACCCAGGCGAGGGTAGACCTCAGCTGCTGCCCGCATCTGTCACCCCATATTCTGCAAACAAGAAAGAATTTTCCCTCACACAGCAGCTGTTCCCACGCTCAAGGAGTAGTTACTTCGCACTCTCATCAAGCCTTTCAAAGAAGCTTCGGGAGCGATGAACAATGGGTAGTCGGCGTCATAACTCAAGTGGTCGATTATCCTATGGGTCAAGTTATGGAAAAAACATCCCGATAGATATATAATACGTATTTCTCCTGTGAAGAATAAACAAGTGCGCTAATGAGGTATAGGAGCGCTGAAGCTAATGCTACCACCCTGAAGCCAGTNCCAGTGAAGTATAGGAGCGCTGAAGGAAATGGCACCACCCTGGAGCCAATGAGGTTTAGGAGCGCTGAAGGAAATGGCACCACCCTGAAGCTAATTGATTATAGGAGCGCTGAAGGAAATGGCACCACCCTGAAGCTAATGAAGTATAGGAGCGCTGAAGGAAATGCCACCACCCTGAAGCCAATAAAGTATAGGAGCGCTGAAGCTATTGCCACCACCCTGAAGCCCCTGAAGTACAAGAGCGCTGAAGCCTCTCGGGCGAGCCAGGGCCTGAGGGCAGGCAGCAGCGTCCTGTCGTCTAGCCAAAAGTGACTCTGCCATCTCTACAGTAGAAACCAATTCTACTGATGGAACCTGCACGGCGCAGGCATACCCCTTGCGATGAGCCTGAAAGTATTAACCCATTCGAGCCCATACTAATTTTGAGAGTTCTGTATTTTTTTTCATGATTACATATTTTAATTGGTTTCGAACAAATTCGCTCCAAATAATAACTAACAAGAGGATCAGGAATTATTTAATTTTCCTAAATCAGTTATTTTCAAGGGCATATGTTGTACTAGACAAATTGTTTTCAATTATACTCAAACCCGCACACTTAGTTTGAGTTACAGAAGGATCCCAGCGAACGAGCGTCGCTGCTGGTGCCGATGCGCGAGTCGGGAGTCGAGCAAAGAGCAACAGTATCAAGGACTGACATGAACTATTACTTTGACAGCGAATACCGATACATAATATCGGTATCTAATCCAGGTACAGAAAATAACGCATCTACTATCTGTATTGTCTATGCCTTCCAAGTGTTCATATCGGTCACAAATACTCGGTATAAGCACGGTAACAATATTGGTCGACATTCGTAACTTTTTAGAACCTCAGCAGCACGAGTATCGGTGTTGGCCAGCACAGCCAATATTATGGTACCCACTTCGAATGTCCGCAGTGATCAAAAGGAACGGACAAGTATAATTTATATTTTGGCATCGGCAAATTCTTTCGTATTTCCATTCGATATCTTTCACGGTCATCAAAAATCGACGTCACCCTGTATCAGGATCATATCTCTATCAAACAATCGAAAAACCACGTATCAACACATGCAGTTATCAAGCGAAGATAACCTGCTAATCAAGTCAGCAACAAACAAGAATTGGGTCAGGCAAGTTCACAGATGGCCGGACTGGACTACTCGCAAGGCTCAATTTACCGTCGCCGAGGAGCAACAAAAACAATTGGGCGACACTGGACATATCCAGTGAGGCAGCACTCAGTCAGCTGAGCACAGAATTCTCTCTCGACATGCATGTCCCAGTGGCCAGACTGCGCCTAGTGGGCTGCCCCGCCTGGGGCTTGGCCCAATTTACCCCAGCCGTGTGTCCCTCGCATAACTCCATCTCGCGCTATGTCGCCCGGCCAATTGACCGGGAAGAGAACGCGAGGACGGTTTGTATCGACAGACTGGTGTTCCAGCACCCTGATGTTTAATTCAAAGGTCACTTCAATTCATCGTGTTTCTACGTATACGTAGTCAACGATGAATTGAAAATAAACTCACAAGCATACATGCGCATTTGAACGTACAATTTCATCACCCGCTATTGATATCTCGAAGTTGAGGTCGTATCATAACAAGTTTTACAATCCATATTTTATTTTGTATACATTCGAGTCAAAAAACATATGAATCAACACACTAACCTGTTATAGAGCAGTGTCGGTTCGTTGCCACGTTAAATGAGACCCAGACAAAAGCAAGTGGCTCATTTGACCGTCAGTTGCGTCTAAATAATTGTGCGGCTGTAATCAAACGAGATATTTATCGGTACAAATGGACGAGGTGTCTGTAATTAAGGCTAGAGCGAAATAAACAGCATCACGTTTTTAGAGAACGCCAGCAAAATTAATCCTACGAGACCCAGGAAAATGATCGTATTCAGGCAGTTTTAACCTATGAAAAAATCAAAATGAAGGTACATGCTTCAAATTTTGAAATTCAAATTCTTACATACTCGTATAGTTCATGCAGGGAAGCCTAATAAATTGAGCGAAACTCGTTATGATGAATATTACGATGGGCTTCACATATACAACTCAAGCTATAGTAATGGATTGAATCTTCAGGGATGAGTTATGTCAATTAGACGACACCTGTACAAAACCTATAAAATATTCGTTATTTCCATTTAAAATCTCTGTTGATTCTCAGTCAAACTGTAGAATTATGGGAAGTTGGAGTTAAAATTTCGTAGATTTAGGCTGAGTAAGCCGCGGTTAGCGCACTTCTACTCGTACGAGTCACACTCTCACGACTCAAAAAAGTGCGTTAGAACGCATTTATAACACGTTCGTGCATCGCTTGTATTTTTTGAACAGCGAGTACCACGTACAAGTGTCTCAAGCAAGCGTCGTGTTATCTCTTTCTGCAACGCATGAAATCTTATACTGAAATCACAAGCAGTACCAGAGTGCAGGTCTGTTTTGTGCACGATGTCATGAATGAGAATGTCGCCAAAAAAACATGGATTTTTTCAGATATAATAACGAGCTCAAATGAACTGACATTGTCATCTAGTGAACTTCAGGAGTCCAGCGTGGCTGTTTTTTGTTGCATTTCCGCTATATTTAGCCAACATCGGCCGAGTTGAGACGACTTAGCTTATTTTTCGGGATTGTTTGGAAATTTATTCTGAGGCTCGGATTTTTACTACAGATTATCTCATGTGGCACATCATAGACCGATGTGTGCTGTCTCCGTTATGCTTTCACAACGAATGAAGAACATGTTTTAGAAATTTTATATCAATAATACCTCCCACGTGAAGTTGCAGTAAAAAATGTGTATATGCAGTAATAAAATGCTCATCCAGAGTAAAATTCATTCATTTTTTAAATTCTACGTCCCAACTAAAAATAACTCAAATTATTTCCCGATAATTCGGCAATCTCTCTTCGATCTCTATTCCATACGATGCCTTTTTCCTTGCCTGGAAGTGTGGATGGCAACCACCGGTTCTGGTTACACCCGCAAGGAACCCATTCCCCGACGTCGCTGAAAGGACAGGCAGACGAGGGGCATGAGTCATTCGTAAGAACGTAAATAATGAAGGATTGCGTGCCAGATCTTATGGAAATGACACGTGTCGTGCCAGAAAGCACGGCCTGATCATCCCTGCGGACGTCAATGAGCTCTACGACAGGGCGTGAAGAGGCGCATGAGCTCCGTCCACACCAGGCGGAGCAGGACCCGCGTCACGAAAGGGAATACTTTGAACTAAGTAAATAATTCACGGATTTAATGCAAAGGAATTCAATGCATACGTTCAAATATGAAGATAATGGGAGAACTTAATGCGTAAAGTATGTAGTTAATGTATGTCACCACAAAGTTAACGTATGAAATCGGTAGTTACTAGTTAATGAATGAAGTTAACGCATGAAGTCAATGCACGAAGTAAACGTAAAGTTAATACATGGAGTAATGTATGAAGTAAATATATGAAGTTAAGATAGGGGCTGACACAGCACCCCGTCCGTCCTGTGTTGGCCGGACTGTCCATCAGCGCGAGGTCGATATTCCGACGCGCGATGACGATGACTCAGCAAAAAAATGAAGAGCCATCTTCTTCGAACG
>VOMN01104727.1:0-17620 GCA_014899125.1 Orchestia grillus | reverse complement strand
GTCTTCTTTTCTCGTGACAAGTAGATCTAAGTACATATTTCACATCTTATTTCTTCATATGTACATATATCCCATTTTATTTCTTTATATGTGCATATTTCACATTTTATTTTTTTTATATGTGCATATTTCACATCTTATTTCTTTATAAGTGCATATTACACATCGTATTTCTTTATATGTGCATATTTCACATCGTATTTCTTTTTATGTGCATATTTCACATCTTATTTCTTTATATATGCATATTTCACATCTTATTTCTTTATATTTACATATTTCACATCTTATTTCTTTGTACTTCTACGGCAGAAAAGCGGGATGATGGATGATGGAAACATGCAATTCATGTAATCGTTTAGCTTCCGTTTGCACAACACTGCGCCAAAGCTGCTGCAGTGCCGTCCCCTCCAAGTGAGCTCAGGCGCATGTACAACAGGCCATGCCTCAACAATTAGAAAAACCTTATGTCGTAACAATTGTTCAGAAATAATTTACTCACATTGCACTGATCAATAGTTGCGCATCATTTCCTTATAGTTAGTGATTATGATAAGAACTTTCCGGTCGACTCAGAGTTCGGACACCAAATTGCTCATGAGGATAAAAATGTTAATCCACAAATCTTGGCCGATATGTTTTCGAATTTACTTGGGTGTGATGCCTATTTAGCTTGATTTTGAATCATTCCGCCCGTTGAACTTTAATTCAGGCACCATGAGACGTCATCTAAAGACAATTATAAATCAAGGCGCGGTCGAATTTAGGCAATATTAAGACGGTTACCATTCATCTAATGAAAGCCGCTCCCCAGCCGTATGGAGTAATTTCCCTAAAGCCCAACTCCTGACATCTAATCTTGTTCTCCTGCTCGAATGGCAAAAGTAATTAGATTTTCTCCTGATTTATAAATAAAGCCCCACACACAGTACTGATCTATGCGGCGGCTTTCTGCTTCAACAACCTTAATTGAATGGAAATAAGTTCGTTCGAAATCTTAAGCAGCTTTTCCAGAAATTATTTTTACTTCTATGCTTCAGTTTTTAATATTCGTCATTGAAACTCATATTCAGCTGTGTTTGGAAAATAAAAAATTCTCAAAGTAATCGCAAAACTCAAATGGAAAACATTAGGGCTTTGCTACAAAAGCTCATTGGGGAAAATACCAGACCCTAAAGGGAAAAACATTTTAAGAGGAATAAAGTGCTTTATGCGATTGTCGAACGAGATCCAGCTTTAATTAAGTGATTGAATTATATCAAATTAAATTTCTTCCTGAATAACTAACGCTTGCTACGCCGTTACATATGGTTTTGTTCGTACTCTGTAGTTAAATGACTTCTCTCGGCATAGTTTTTGGTGCATCAGATTTCGACTCTAATATAATTTCAAAATCTATAGAACATTCTTCAACTTCTACGAGACATTTTTAATATGGTTGCACTTGTCATTCATACATATATTTCTGATGAATTCAATAGGGAAACAAAACATGTCTGAAAAGAATTCTATACGTGAGTAGTTATTTACCAAACATCTGTTCTGCCACTACTCTATATCCTGAAAGTATTAAACAACTTGTAACTTTCAATTTTGGAAAGATCCAACTAATCTCAATCCTAATTTCTATAACTATGCAACTTCTTTTAAGCCACAACTCTTCAACTAATCTACTACACTTACATCAATAGCTCTTCAATTCAGCAAGATATATGTCGATTTTACCGTTTTCTAAAGTTGAATGCATTCTCAATAAAGAACATTGAAACTGGGTTCTCCCTCTCAAAAGGAACATCTTTCGTTTAATCCTTCCAAAAAGATTGTGCCACCTTAAGTTTTCCCCCTCAAAAGCCCCAACATCTATGACTTTTGCCGTCCAACAAGAACTCCAGTCCCACTGAAGGATCTTGCAACTGGGCATTTCCTCTCAAAAGGCACCAACATCTTTTGCTCCAAGGCTGCACTTCTCTTGGGAGGAGCCACTGAGTGCGCCGCTGCTGCCATTGGGAGCCGACAAAACTTTTCGCGAGGCTGAAGCCAAACTCGACCGCAATTAACTCATCAATACAGATTCCGAGAGCCGAGCTCTCGTGAGGCCGGCGACGGATGTTATTGAGGCTTCTGATTCCAAGGGGATTACTAGAGAAGATATCATGAGGCTTGGTGGATGTCATAAGGTTTATTGNGGATGTCATCCGATTTATTGGATGTCATCCGATTTATTGGATGTCATCCAATTTATTGGATGTCATCCGATTTATTGGATGTCATGTGGTTAGTTGGATGTCATGTGGTTAGTTGGATGTCATGTGGTTAGTTGGATGTCATGCGGCTTGTTGGATGTCATACAGCATGGTGGATGTCACATGGCTTGGCGGATGCCATACGGTTAGTTGGATGTCGTACGGTTAGTTGCAGGTTATACAGTTTGTATTGACGACATTGTGGGGGCAGTGGTAACTCCAGAATAGCGCAGGTAGACTAAACTGACAGGCCTGGAGGCGCAGGCCTACTAAGTTTTTCTAGGTTTTATGCGGAACGCTAATTCAAAAATTATCTCCTAAATTCAATTGAGATGTACCGAGGCGGTTGTATATTTTTTAGCCATACAGAAAAACGTGCCTAATGCCTGGAAGTGATTTAGAGATGCATATGAATTTATGCCACTGCGTGATTTGTCACCAGTAGCTGCCTTCACAGACTTCAAATGTGCACGCAAGTTCCCGTCCCTCAATAGGCTTGCTGCTCAAACCTAATTTCAGTTGCATGGGAGTAGAAGTGGTTTCGCACTGATAAAAAGTATTTAATTCTTATCACCTTTTTACTTATTTGCGTTTCCGCATTATAAAAGTATTACTTGCCTAGTATTCGATGTAAATTCGACAATTTATCTGTTATAGTACCACTTTTTTTACTTCACGAATTTGATTCTGAACTCGAGTATCTAGAAGTAATTTTATAAAAACCAGCAATTTACTGTAAGAAAGAAAAAGTTATTTAATTCCTAATTAGTTTCGAACTTCCCTTTGAACTGTATTTTCTAAGTTTCAGTGTGTCTGCTCAAAAGCAATTAAGAAGGAATAGTTGACAAAATAAATCGTAAAAGCAGTTAGGTTCACAAGCAAGATTACCGCACCGCCAAAATTGTAGTCTACTCACATAGCCGCCGCTTGCGTGCGTTCACCAACGCGAGTGCACAACTTTGTCTGTAGTCAGTGCGTGGTCTGCACCACACACCCCTCCAATGACTGTCTTCAGTCAGCGCGTGGTCTGCACCACACACCCCTCCAATGACTTTGTCTTCAGTCAGCGCGTGGTCTGTACCACACACCCCTCCAATGTAAACGTCCTCTCACGAAGAATTTTCCTTCGTGCTCCTGATTTCCTTCGCAGTGAAAACTCTAGTGCGATAACGGTAATATCCTGATGCCCGGATGTTGATTTCATTTTATGCGCTGCCTAAGCCCGCATTATTCCTAATGCCTGTTACTGAGCACAGCGCAGTGAAGCCATTAATGTTAAGCGTTACCCACCGATATAATCAAGAAAGCAGTCGAGGCCCTTGTCTGGCGCTGGTGAATTGTTCTCGGCTTCAAGCATTACCTGTAATCGTTATTGGCCCAGAAATATCTGCACGCCTAGGTTATTGGTGACTAACTTAACAAGCGAGTGAAGTTTCGGTCATTATCTCAGCCTGTACCCTCATCAGCAGCGTCAACCGTCCTTCATCTCTGCTGTTCCTAAGCAGCTCTTGAATTTCATAGCGCCTTGGGGATATGCCCTGAACGCGCCATTAATGTTCAAATCTGGAAAATTATTATAATTTCTTCGAGTATCCCTGCTACTAAAATACGCTTATAGTGCATTTGAGTTCGGGATCGCTTTAGCAGTTCCACGGACGCTGTTCGGGCACAACTGCGATGGGTAAT
Organism: Orchestia grillus; assembly: GCA_014899125.1. Classification (NCBI taxonomy): domain Eukaryota; kingdom Metazoa; phylum Arthropoda; class Malacostraca; order Amphipoda; family Talitridae; genus Orchestia; species Orchestia grillus. The sequence continues at coordinate 13,691 of VOMN01104727.1, read as the reverse complement.
GCGCGACTTGGGCTACGAACTGGCCGTAACGCGCTGGTTCAGGACATTTGGGGCGCGCGTAGCAATTTTTTATGCAACTACTTGTCGTAATATTCATTTTAGATGATGACAAAAAATATACGTAACCGATTTCACACTTTTTTCTTACATTGGGAGACATTTAGCAAATTATGTCAAGAATGAAGTCTAAAAGAAGAATTTATCGAGGGGCATTATTGGTTCATAGCTTTTAAAAATGAAAAAAGAAAGATATTGAACTAAAATTGAAGGAGATAACTACTTATTGAGGGAAATCCGGGGAATTGGGAAATTTCTTTTCACGTATGAAGAACTACATGGCGTTCATTTATTCTTTTGAGAATGAAGCCAAAGCGGAGCATAAGGTTTCAGTTTTTATAATATTTTATAAGCGAAATATTACAAGGCAGATGTAAGATAAATAAAATTTTCGTCACTATTTCCATTTCGTATGCAAGGCCTAAAACTTGCGAAATTTAATTAGTATTTAATTAAATATGATTCATTAAAAATGAAAGTTAATTTACAACAATGGAAACATAATTTTTCATTACGAAGTTTAATTTTCCATCAACAAGATTTGGTTTGACAAGTCATTGCATTGCCCGAGTTTTTGCGCTCTTTAGCAGTCTGGGGGATTACCCGGAGCCCTCACACGGCAACTGGGCGCAATGGACATGGCATGTAACGCACATGGCATGGAATAAATTTAGGTAAGTTCTAGAGCTAAAGACGCTGTCGCTCTCCCATGGCACTCGAGCCCCGGATTCCAAAATGTGTGGGCAACAAAAGTGTTTCGGTGCCAGAACAAAAAAGAAAAACATGCGATGCTCATTTGTAATAAACTTGAAGTATGACATATTTATGGGAAAAATATCTCATTCGACAATCGCGTAAGAAAGACTTTGCGACTCAACGGCGACCTACAAAATCGCTCTATCAGTTCTGGGAAATTATTTTGTACTGTTCTCACGTGAGGGATTATTCTCTTAAAATATTATTTTCACTTTCCAGCACGGTCCGATCCTTTAAAGCTTTCAAGTTGTGCTGTGCAGCGAAACTGTCGCAGTTGATGCACAAGGATTAGTTCACTCCTTCCTTTGTGGCCTTCTTCGTTCCCGTCCGTTTCACTCTCCATCACCTAGGTTTCATAAGTCAGTAATAACACGTCCAAAGTCCCACACGTGCCTTCTCTCGTCAGCTCTGAGCTGTAGGGGCGCGGTGGACGTTACGCAGGGATGCCTCAATGTTGTCAGGCGTCTCATTTCAGAGCCCCACACCCGTCATGATTGACGTTAGGAAAGTAGATGAATGGGCCTGCAATCCATAGATAAACGACGTTCCGCTCTCTCATTAATCAAGTGATTTTAGTTGGCTCATTCGCAGTCAAGGTATGATCTTCAATGCATGTTCTTCCTTGTTGTAGGATATAACTTTGCGGTCAGAGATTGTACCTTAAAATAGTCTAAGTTTGGGAGTTATATCGTTGTCGCATTTTTTGCTGACGTTGTAGTTTCATTCAATTCTGATAATTAACTTCAGTTCATTTTACAGAAAATGCAAATTTTCCTTGAAGTGAAATCGCAATATAAAATTTGATACCTACAGCATTCGGTCTTAAAACTACCAGTTAGGGTAAAGGAAGTAAATAAAATCAAACACTATCATGATGTCAATTTATTTCCAGTCTCAAAACAATCCAAAATTTATAAACCCAATCAGCAGCCGTCATCTATCTGCAGCCTCTGGCCCGTGTGCGCGAAGAAGTGCACATTAGCCTCCCTCTCGCGCACGGCGTTCTCTAACTACGACTTCCAGTGCGCGGTTTTGTGGTGCAGCTGCTCCTTCTGCTTCAGCAGCTCGCACTGCAGCCGCTTGAGGTCGGCCAGGCGCTCCTCGCTCTCCCTCGCGAAGACGATGTCGTGCAGGAGGGAGTCCACTTGCCTCTGCACCTCACGCACGTCCGAGTGCACCCTGTCTTTCTGCTGAGAAGTTTCTTGAATTCTGGCGTCCAGCTCGCAACGCCTCGCGTCCAGAGCTTCCTGCCTCGCTTTCAGCTCAGCGATGGCGGTCGCTTTTTCTTACTACCTGAACAGGAGTTCATTGAGTCGTTGTTGTAGGCCTGAAACGCGGGCTTGTCTGCGGCCCAAGTCGTGCCCCACAGCCCTGTTCCTCTCGCTCAAATGAGAGCAGCGGTCCCTCTCCTTGTTCAGCTCCGTCCTCATCGCCTCGATGTTGCGAGCCAGCGTGGCCCTCTCCAGCTCTCCGTGACATCTTCTCGGGTCGTCCATGTTGAATCAATGTCCTATGTTAATTCAAGCGAATCTCTTCTCGAACTTAGCTTTCACCTTTGTTGAAATCTTAATGCTAATTTCAAGCTGAATCCTTCAATGAGTCACTTGAATATCTTCAGGTATCGAAACTACTCGCCTACTTCTTTTGACTAAATTTGCCCTTTTCAGATGTTTTCAGTGGCGTTTGCCGAGCTTTTTAAAAACTTCACCTTCACTGATATTTTTTGAATCGTCTCCGGAGAAAAAAAAATCCTTTTGAAAATTCTCAATAAGTTGCTCTTACGAGTGCACAATTTGAGCGAGACATGTCCAGTTGGCTGGTATCCCAGATACGATTTTATATTTCTGAAACAATTTAACCGCCTCAACTTTCTTCTCTAAAGTCAGAGTAGAGAACAGTTCTGGGATGCCAACATCGCGCAGTCATGCAGCCTGACGGAAGTGTACTCTTATACTCATTTTTCGCTGATCAAAAAGGGACAAAAGCTTTCGGTCACAAAAAGGCTTACGGTCACAAAAGGCTTACGTCGACCCTTTGGGCAGTTATTTGGCTCACATTTTGCCGAGTACTTTTCATTTCGATAAATATTAAGATGTAAAGTTTATTTCGTAATTTGTAGATCGCCTTGACCAGTTAGGCGTTTCTTTTCTAACTTCACTATGTGACACAAATGTGGCACAGGTATATATATATAATCTTTATTAATTTTTTGACACCTAAACGTAACTGAAACAACAGAAGTAACGCGACCTGTCAAAAAAGACGAGACTTGCTATATCCATTCCGAAATCAAATGTTATCGTCCCATTGAATCACATAATGGGTCACAAATGTTGCTCATCGTTTCCTTTGAAATTAACTATTCGCAACTAAACATTGTAAGCTAGTATATTTTTATCATATTCTATCAAATACCAAATTTAATTTCTTCTATATTATATTCATTCAAGACACAATATCCAGCATCCCACCCAAGACTCGGTCGCATATCAGCGCCCCTGGAAGGACATTAACTGGTACTCCAGTCATCACCCGGGGCAATTCATCGATGACATGAAGAGACCAAACAAGTATGCAACGAGCCGTGTACATAATGAAAAGAGTATATGGTAAAATTCCATATAATCTGACTGAAATGAGTACTTAAGCACTTCAACTACGATTCTGCACGCAAGAAATAACTCATGTCAACAAAAATTTTCGATGTGAATTTACAATTGCAGGATTTTGCTGTCACAAATCTGGTTACCCTTTTCATTTTCCCCCTTATTTAAGCTAGCTTATTCGAGCAATGAACAAAAACTTTATGAAAACTTATTATACACATATGTCAGTGCTTTCGTTACGTTAGGTTAGATGATCGCTTGGATCATACCATATATGGCGCACGTCGCAGTCACAGCGTTAAGTAACACCCAAAATTACGAGGTTATTAGGTGAAAACTGGAATTTCATAGAAGCTCATATCCACCACAGTTTGGCGAGGTGTTACTGACGATGTCGCACGACAACCGCAATTAAACAAACAAGTGCGCATCCCAAGGTGTTGTAAAATGTAAAAAAGGTTTTAATGAAAAAAATCATTGGGGATGTGAGGTACAGAAGAGGCTCAAAATTTGTACTGAATTATATAAAAATTTACACCTAAGAAAAAACAACTACATTTGTTTTCGTGTGCATTACAGGCATCAAGTTTGCGAGAACATCATACTAGCGTGAGTGTTGGGTAGAAGTATTACAGGACCCTCTCAGGGCTATCGAGGTCAGTCCCGTGTGGCCGGTTGCTCTAGAGCTCATTTTGAAGACTTGACAATTCTTAGAGGGCGAGGTGGGCCAAGTGGTCCAGCCTTATAGTGTTCAAATTTTTTTGTGATAAAACTGGTGTTAGCATTCTATGGAAAACTAGCTACTGATAATGTGAACTCGCTAAGTAACATACCATCTCCGTGTGAAAACTAGCGACATCCTTAGAAAACGGTACAACATCGTCAACGCAGCTCATTTTAGGGCAGGAATTGCATGTGAAGAATGAGACTGTGACGTCACGCATTAGGATGAGAGGGGCGAAATTTTCTTTTGAGGCAGTTCTCGTTGCATTTCACTGGAATTTCATTACCCTTTCAACTTAGAGGTTCGCATTTTCATGACAGTTGACTATCAATGTAGCCAAGTACGTGTATGATTTTTAGGACTTATGAAATTACAGATACTCATATGAATACTTTGCTATCATCATCTGTTCATCAGAATGTAGAGCCCCAGAGTTCATGACAAGTATTAGTATCAGTAGATACGCGGCCTAACTTTACATAACATACCTCTATTATTATTTCTATTTGCCACAGAGTACAAGCCCTTCGACTAATTTCCTGACTTCGATAGAATATGCGGTTCATTAAGAGAGAGTTTAACTTTAAAATGGCAATTTGCTGACAGAACCAACTCAAGTTCGTTCAGTTTAGTGACGAAGTTTCGCCATGGACAAAATAAGAAAAGCAACTCAAAGAACTTTGACAGTTACCTCGTTAAGGACTTTATGTTTACGTTAACAAACGAATTATTTAATCCCAAGCAAACATGTTCTTAAAAAGAGACGAATCATTTCAAATTTCATATTAAAATATTAGAGAGTGATCTAAAGAAATACAGTTGCAACAGGATCAAATCGTTTATCACGGTGCATCTACTGTAAAGCTCCGAGGTAGATGGAGGCACAGTTATAGGAGGGGGAACTATAGCCTATGGATACGGCACACATGTCACCAGGTTGTACATGAATCAGCATATTTAGGGCAGAATGGAATGGGACCGACTCAAAAACTTGAACTTTATGCATATATGTTAAAATTTCTTCGGCATTCAAAAAACTCTTTAGTCACACATAGGATATCACTGATTACGATGAAACGATGGGGGTTGCAAATAATATATATTCCTCTCTTTTGGCTGTGAGACATTTCTAAGGTAAAAAATTTTTACTCTCATATTTATAGTGAAAATTGAATTCCAGTTATGAAAAATTTACGTGTGTAAGGTCCATATGAGAGCCTAGTAACATTGTCAGTTCATGATTGAAATTAAATCTTGGGCGCGAGTTGAGCCAAGGATTGACTCTTGTCAAATGAACCTAGGCATGACTCAGCTTCTAACTTGGCCTAGAACAATTTTCAAGTTTGACCAAAGTTTCAATTAGTCTGCCCTGGTCTCAGATTAAATTCCATTCCGAAATTTAACTTCAACATTGAAGGGAAGACCGTCGTACGAGCTCTTTCGCTTAGCCGGAATGTTAAATCATTCACCTCGATAACTTGATATAGGAAAGCAATATTGGCTTCGTCTTGATCGCGCTGGCAGCGCCTCGTCAGTGTCCCCAAAGATACAGTATCGGCGAGGCCGGACCTGGTCTCCGGCAGCCAGTCCAGAGTTGACCCAGCAGCTCTATGATATTTGCAGGCCGTGATTGAGAGCATCGTACGGGGATTTGTGGCGGTTCGCACTCACCTTTGGTTTCGTTCACCTCAGGGGCTGATAGAAAATAGAAAGATTTTGAGGAATTTAGCGTCTGGATGAGATTTTGACTGACCGACGAAAACCTCGTTTTTTTTTCCAAAGAATTTGCCCTGGACATAAGTCGTAAGTTCTTCGTTGACGCAAGTGCTTGAATTTTGATGCCACGTTTTTATAAAAGGTCAGTTCATTTTCCAAGCTACTTAATTGGGCGAATCACGTTTCTTAGCTAACTTATAATTTGCAAGTTAAATACCGCCATTGTTGTGTCGTTATTTCGAAATACAAACTTACGTTCGTCGCTTTCTCCCTGGTCTCAAGATTTCAAATATTAAGTCCGTACTTGCACACTGGGACATGATTGTAATAAATGAAAAATAAATCTCGGTAACTATTGTTTTGTGCCGCAAATTGACGCCAACGTCTGGTTTACACGCATCAGAAACGTTTAGTTTTTGGATGGAAATGCCGGTTCGACACCCACAGATGTTGGTGAAAATCTTTGTGGACAATTATTAAAAATGAATCATACATGTGACCCTTTACAAGAGAACAATAACGTCAAGGTGAGGCTGAATAAAAAAATGATCATAGTAAAAACTGTGCCTCTTTTACAATGCACGAATTATAGAATAATGCTCATACGAGTGATTAGTTCAATTAGAAATTCATCTCCTGACATACGAAAAGCGTCATTATTCCAAGCCTCTTGGTCAGTTGGAGCGTTCTAAAACGCACTCAATACTCAAAAATAAATTATTTACATAAATGCATACATTAATATCACGCGTTTTGAAGAACGGTTTAGCGTCTACGCCACCGTGTTTACAATCATACGCTTGTGTAGACGCGAATTCGCAAACTGTACTTGCCAGTGAATGAACTTATTCAAATGAAATGAATGAATGAATGATTTACTCTTGTGCGAGTTCATTCACTAGGGAATACAGTGAAGCCCTGTAATAAACTGTTCCTTCGTTCACAACACTTATAATTCACAAAAAAAATCTGTGCCCAGAGATAGCGATTCACAAATTTGTGCCCAGCATCACTATTTCACGAAGGTCCCCCCACGCACGTTATTTCTGATAGACTTACCACTAGCACATGGTATTCGTAAATTAGGGTATTCTAGTGTGATATAATTCAAAACTAAGCTCTACAGCCTTTCAATTAGGAAAACGTTTACACTGTGAATTATTTCGTCCAAATCAACATATGAAATGTAACGTTTATACGAGTACTAAAAAATACGTATTCGAGGTCAATGTTCTTTGGTCTTATGTTTAATTAACCTGAAATGTAGAAATGTCCCACGTTACCGGTGATTCCAAGTTTGGAGGCCCGTAACAACGACACTTTTATTGGGCTTGACCTTAGGACGAGCAATAAAAATTGAAGTAAAGTGCTACTAAATTCCAAGCAATAAAAATGGCCGACGACAAAGGCTGTAACGCAGGAATAATTTTCCCTGCAGCCTGCGTCGCGCGCAGCATCGAGGCCTGATCATTTCTGAGTGCCTCTGCAAACGGGTTTACGAGGACGTAAAGAGTTTACAGCAAACCTGCACACGGTTCCAATTAAAATCAGGATTCTTCAACCTAATGTGCTGTGACCGAAGTGGCATTTTGTGACAGACCTAAAGATCATCGTTTTCTGACTGACTGAAGCGCCTTTTTAGCCCGCCAGCGAGGGTAAACTTCGTCGGAAGATTTAGTCTTAACAAATGGGCTCTGATTAGCATTCGTTCTCACGTTCGTGCCCTTTATAATTAGACGAGTCGACTCTCCACACGCGTTCATTAAATTCTACACCGTCTTTTCTGAGACGGACTGCACAAGCAGGACACTAAAAAGAAAACTTCAAACATTACGCACTCTTCGCATAGCTCGACTTCGTATCGGGCTGCCGCGGGAGTCGAGCATTTTGGACGAATTGCGGTCTTTGCTGCGACGGTTGAACAAATTTAAATTCTTAAGGATGAAATTTTGATCCGATGAAAAAGTAAATTGGGACAGAAATATTAATATGTATACAGTTGATACTTATTAACTCTTAGGCTCTCTGACCTAATTTTAGAGGAAAATATCTCAATTCACGGTGCTTTGTACTTGGCAGTTTGTTATTTAAAACGATATACTCAGTACAAATCAGGAGAACCCTAGAAATTCATAGAAAAAACGGAACTTTGGAAGCCATAATTTGGCTCCTAACAAAAATACTCAGACCAGTAAATAAAAATCCTCCGTTTGCGTACTTTTCATGATTACTTGCCCTGCTATGCTCCAGATCAGCTTAAACTTAGATAAGACATACTTTCAGTTCTTCACTACGCAATACGTCGTACACGATACACTCTCCCAAACTGATCATATTTTCATCTCTAACAGCCCAAGCATAATTATTTCAACATAATAAATAGGCAGTTAGAATTAACAAACGAATATTTACTTTAGGGACCTTAAAAAAAACCGGTGACGCAGTAGACAGGCGCGACGGGATTCAACAAAGGAGTGAAGAAGGACCGTTAAGTTCATGTTGTGTTCGCTTGGCGCGTTGGTGGCCCTCATTTGGAATTGCACGAGACCATTGAAACGCGTAGACTCGTTCCTAGCCACATGACTCCGGGAGGTCACGCGTGGACTCGTTCCTAGCCACATGACTCTGGGAGGCATGTGCCCACGAATTTAAAAAGGAAGTTTAGAGGATTACCTACAGGCCAAAACACGAAAAGCTTATAAAAAGTCATTTACTCAATTAAAGGTTTTATTTTTTCGTAATTTATGACTTTCTTTCCCTAGCATTGAAAAGTAGTTAATGCGGAGATCATCTAATTCGAGTTAGCAGGATCAAGCTGATAGGATTGCAATAGTCACGTTGAGAACACGATCAACGTTGCAGTTGGTGCACGAGGAGAAGTTCAAAACGTAGAGTTGATAGAGTTCTGCACACAAGGCTTATGTTCGCTACACGCCGATGAATCTCGATGTGCATTGCTGAAACTCAATATATGGGCAATGCTGAAGTACAATATACAGTACTGAAGTCCTATATACAGTGCTGAAGTTCAATATACAGTGCTGAAGTTCAATATACAGTGCTGAAATCCAATATACAGAACTGAAATCCAATATACAGAACTGAAGTCCAACATACAGTGCTGAAGTCCAATATACAGTGCTGAAGTCCAATATACAGTACTGAAGTCCAATATACAGTACTGAAGTCCAATATACAGTACTGAAGTCCAATATACAGTGCTGAAGTCCAATATACAGTGCTGAAGTGCAATATACAGAGCTGAAGTGCGATATACAGAGCTGAATTGCAATATACAGTGCTGAAGTACAATGGACAGAGCGGAAATGTAATATACCGTGAAGAAATGCAATATACAGTGTTGAAGAACAATATATAGATTTTGAAACGCAATATTTAGTGTTGAAGTACAATATACAGTTTTTGAAACGCAGTATACAGTCTTGAAGGGAAATATACCGTGCCTGAAGAGTAATATACAGAGCAGGAGTGAAAAACGTAGGAATGAATTATAATACGTAGAGCTGGAGCACAATATGCAGCGCTAAAAAGTGATATACATGTAGTGCTAAAGAATAATATACAGTGCTGAAGTTCAATACAGTGAAATTTAATGCAAGAAGAATATTCATACTGGGTGTAATCAAAGGAATATTTGAATAAGTGATATCACTCCAGCTCTGTGAAGAATCTCTCAACTGAAACGAGCTCATTTGTGTCAGTGAAAAGCAACTGTGGTAAAGAAATCTCGGAGCGAGATAGCAAGATGAAGAATACTTGCGACCGTTGCTGGGAACGTGAATGTAAGGCAATTTCCAGCTGACAAGTCTGCTATTTTACCTGAGTTTGTGCAATTGAACAAGTGACGTCAGTGGATAACAAATTGAGCGCCTGAGTCATTGCAAAAGAAGTAAACCGTCGATGTCTGGAAATGACTCTGAGCACCAATGTTGAGGAACAACTAGGGAGCTGAAATTACAATGTACCTTTGAAGCCTTCACTCCAGTACTAACAGAATGCCATATGAACCTTAAAGTCATTACCACAGAGCGTTTCAGTTACTGCTATTTATATAAAGTGATGATATGTGATAAAGAAGCTTCTGCATCTTTGACTCAAAAACACGGAAACTTCCCTTTGAACTCGCAGCACCGGCGCTCGTACATAATCATGCGTTTGTAGTCCGTTAGAGGAGTGCGCATCCCAAAGCCGGTTCCTGTGAGTCTCTTAGAGTCCGTCTTGACTTTATTAAAGACCAGAGCTGCGCGCATCACAAAGGCCTTCAATTAACTCCACTGAAGCCCCCGAAATAAGAGCCCATTGCATCAGTCCCAAATACTAAAAGCGGATTGTTTTGGGAAACAAAATATCAACTTTATGACATAGGCTGGGTAGGAATGCGAGGGACTCTTTCCAAAATAAACTTACCATGCCGGGTGGGGATTTTGTTCCAGTTGGAGCGGTAAGGAACAGTTGTTCCAGTGAGTACAATCGTGATTGGAGCTGAGGTCGTGAAGTTCGAGTGCTTTAGTCATTGGCCGAGTCGCTGGATCTTAGCGTTCGGGTGAGTCGTGTAGCTCGAATTGTGCGGGATCGCGATGGTCAAAACTATGAGGGCATCGTAAGGTGCAATTCATTAAGAAAAAATATTTGCCCCAGTTGATGGGGAGTCGTGCTCCTCCGTTCGCGTGCATGAGCTTGCGAGGCTGTACGACCTGAAATTGTTGCAGAGCCACGGAGCTCGGATCGTTCGCGCAGTCGTGCAACCTGAATCGAAATTATGATGGAACGGAATCGCAACTCAGAGCATCTGGAGTCATGGTCAGATTCGAGTATTGAACGATTTGTGTAACTAGGAAAAAGAATCGTAATGGTTTCTATAAAAAGTTTCGGTTACATGGTTTAAGCTCGACATCTTTACGTTGACGTTTCTGCTGTGTAAGAGCCCCATGCATTAGCATCGTGCGTAACTTATGCTAAAAATATTACCAACTGCTAGTTCTAAAAATCATAGGAAGCTCATCACAGTTTCCTCAGTTCAAAAGATAAAATCTGTTGGAGAATCTTTGATGTACCTGAGTTCGAAGAAACAATTTTATCTTCGATTAAAAAACATTTCAAATTGAAAACTTTTGGATGATGTATTTTTGTTCCTCCTCTCAGTGTAAAGCGGCGTCATCAAACGTAGTTATAAATATAATGAACTGCACGGCTTGGGTACATAATAAATTAAGCATTTTTAATCGAAAAGTGTCAAATATTTATTTGTTGATACGCTAGACATGAACTAACGATTAATGAAAATTTAAAACTCCGTCGCACGTTCGTGATCTTTCTTCACTCCCTTTGAATATTTAACGATGTAATTTAGAGCCGATAAAAACTGTTCGGAAAATTTTTAGGCCAAATTTTCGTGGATGTAAATTGTACGCATATTACATTTCTGAAATTTTCTCTTATGTAGAATTGCTTCATTTTCGATTGTGTGTGTACTTTCCGAGAGAATGTGGTTTCCAGCCCCGATGCCTGTAAACCTGTCGGCGTTTGCAGAGTCCTGCTAAGAACTGGAGGGTCCTGTGCTGTCAACCATTCAACTGGCTAACTGTAATGTACAATTAACTGATCTTCATGTAGACTAATTAATCTTTTTAGCAATTTGTCATGCTCACCGAGATTTTTGGGAGCATAAATGGGACTTAATTGGGGAGGTGATTTACTCATTGGTAGCTTCAGGTACATTGAAAAACTGAATTTTTATACCAAGATTTGATTTGAGGCATATTAACAAGTGAAATGAGGAATAGGATTACGCATTTCGATCAGTGCATCATATCAAATTTAACTGATAAACTTCAACTATTTTTCTGAGAAATAAAATCTGTGAGTTATTATTTAAATATGCTACGCGATAATAAAAAATGAAGCCATGAAAGATTGGCGTCACGTAAAAAGCCACGGATATTTCTCGGAGGTAAATGGCAACCAATACGTTGTCTCCAACGTTAAAATATTTCTTGATGCAACTTAAGACATTGAACCCAGGACTGGATTCTGTGTCAACGAACTCTTTTTTTAAATACGGTAATATTGGCGGAAGTATGCCTTTTTCCGAATGGGACGGAGAAAATTAAGATCATCGATATTCATCGATATTCATCGATAAAAACCGTTTCGTAAACTATAAAACTGTGATGCAAACGCAGAAAATATGAGTGAACAGTTTTGTCCGCCTTTCTGCTTTTTTCCAGTCGAAGTATTAATATTCCAAAATTCACACTGCATTAAAAATTGACGGTTTATTGTCTTCCGTAAAATCTTAATTTTGAGACTGAGCACAACGCTCATTTGTGAGGTTAAGCCCTCACGAGAAGACCTGATGAATATTTCACGCAGCTCGTTCTTTACGGAAATGTGGCAGCGGCGCGCAGCGTTAAGATTTTGATGGAAGGCGATGAATGTTCGGTAAAACTAAAGTTTTAGTCCGATCTTCTTTCATCGGTACCTAATTTGGAGAGCTTTCAGAAGCTTAGGCATAGGATACAGGTTACTGCCCGGGGTTAGGTCGGCCTGACAAGTTAAACAATTTGTACTGGATTTTTTCATCAGCTAGTTTCCTTGGAGCAATCGTGTCACGCAACGCTTTGCAAACACAGGAGCCTGAATTGCGATCAGCTGGCCAAAGGAAAGTAAGGTCAAATGTATTTACTGCACGCAGTATGCTAGGTAGTTAAAAATTTACTATGCTTTTGAGTTCATGCTGCATAAATTACCATAATTTCAAAATCATCCATCTACCTATACGCGTAAAGTACAATGCAATCAATTAGAAAGATTTTCGTTATAAAAACATGAAATGAACAAAGTTAAAATCACGATGTTTGACCTAAGTAAAAAGTTCACTCTCTACCGACTGAAATCGCACGTTCTCCGCTTCGTTCTCTTTTGGCCCCCTTTTATCCATATTTGAATTTTCAGGACTAAGGTATTTTGGTCGTTTGGACGATGTGTCATCCTCTCCAGCTCAAAACAGTTGAAATAAATCGAAATAAGCATGAAAAATATTGTGTCAAATGAAAGTCATTTTCGAAGAGCGTGTAGCAAATTACAGACGTTGAATACCACCATGTCGAATAATGTACCACGAATTCTGTACATACCGCATGTTCAGTGAGAAATTGCTTGCACAGTATTTATCAGTATTATTCGCATCTAATGATTAATGACCATGGAATCAGTTTTGATGCATCAATGTGTTCAAATAAATGAAAGTCAATTTTCTGTACAATGAGAAAATAAATTATGTAAACGAAGCAATCGCAAATACTGAACACAGAATTACTTATTAGGCCTTAGGTTGAGGGAAGTTATACTTAGCGCTTATCTTTCAAACGCTCCGTAAACTTAAATCGGCATAAATTAGAGCGTGGTTGCAACTACAGTAAGTGCACAGGGACTTATACTCGTATTTACTATGGTTTTCTTATTTCGCCACCATCAATACGGTTTTTTACTACAAATTTTCCGTAATTTATAAACTATTTAACAGCCGTGGTTTTTCAGGACGAAGAATTTCCAAATTTCAATAACTTATTTAACCCATTAATGCAGACTGGCAAAATTTTCTGCCACGATAGGCATTGCCATCTTTAAAGTTATTTATATTTTTAGGAGCTTATATTCATTCTCCAACATCTTGAAACGAAAGAGGAAGGATGAGCACCTGCTACAGTTTGCCCAATCGAGTTTTTTATTTAAGCACTCATTCGAAAATCCAAACACTAAACAACGCCATAAATGCTAGTTTTCAGAGAGAAACACTTTGAGGCGCGACT
>VOMN01104726.1:0-23767 GCA_014899125.1 Orchestia grillus | reverse complement strand
GTAAATAAATGTTTACAAAATGTTTACAAATGTTTACAAATTTTGTTTCTTTACGAGACATTCACTGCAAATGATAGCGAAATGAAATTAAATAAGCAAGCAACAAGCTCGAAACAAGCATTGTCCTCAATGAAAAAAATTTGCCTTTCAACAATGTGGAAAAACAACAACCAATCCCGAGAAATGCGAACTAACCATTAGGTGTTTTCGAGGTGTTCCTGTAATAGGACTGAAAAATAGAAGAGAACTGTGTAAACTCATCACCAGGAATTGCACAGATGGCAGAACGGGAGCACGGTAATGATGCATTCCAGCTCCACGCTGTCTGGGTAAAAACGGGCGAACAGAATCGTGGGTACGCAGTCTCGGTCTAAATTTTTCGCCCGTGCATATACAATTATCTATAAAAAATTATCTTTATCTGGTACAATTATCTATAATTTTTGTGTACCGAGAATTTTATCAATTAGCTTATAAATTTATCCATCGTAGGCTGCTTAAAAGTTAGAAAAGGTAGAGTAAATCGATTTTGTATGAGCTAAAAAACCCTCAGCAATGACCAGTACCGTGCGTAGGCCACACACAAGACACGTATGTACAAGCCTAGATCAAAATCTAGATAGCCAAAATGAAAATGCTTAAATGGCTTAGATATAAATACCTGAATAGCCTAATTGAAAATACTGAAATAAACTCAATAACATACCTCAATAACCAAAGTAAAAATACATGCAAGCCTGTATAAAAGTACTAAAATAACCAGTATGAGAATGACTAAATAACTGAGACAAAATATCTAACTAAAGCAGCAGCAGCGGCAACACAAAATCTTGAAACATTCGGCTGAAAACAGCAGCCACACCGATGGAAATGTCATCAGAAATAGCACAGCTGGTAACTGCGTAGATTCAGGTGTTAATACAACGCAGTGCTCCAAGAAGTATGATAAGTGCGACCTGAAAGTATGAGAAAGGCTGGGGAGAACAGGTGTGCGGGGGGGTGGGGACGATAAGTCCCACTGGGGTGCAATTAGACGATATCACTGAGGCCATCTGTCTCCATTAGAGCTACGACTCCAAGTTCCAAAGCTGGAATATTTTTCGTGACACTAGTCCTAATTGACCTCAACCGTACTCCGGGAACACGCAAGCACGACACAGGCGCATTTCGGGAATGGGAATCAGACCTAGGCTGTATAAATGGGACATTTTTTGTAGCAAATTGTAAAATTGCCTTTGCGTCACGAGTCCAGCTAGCGAGTATAGTGAACCTTTAAAAGTCAACTCAGTCATGACTAGCACTGAGCACAGAGCACTGAGAGGCCTCTTTTGTGCAGTCGGGCCAGAAATTGGCTCTGTTTTTCTAGTGAGGGCAAGCAATTAGCATTGCAGGGTCGGAAAATCCGAGTGACGAACTCTGCCTCATTTGTAAAGTTCGTTTTTAAATAAGAGCATAGGCTTAAGCTTCCCATGCCTACTATGCACTTCATTTCGCCTTTGAAAGTGAAGGGACGAATTGTTTCGGCCTTTCATTCATACTGACGAATAAAATTGCTTGCACGAGCCGATGTCTAACTTGGCATCGAATTTTAAAGATATTCGAACGTATAAACGGACAAACACACATGCATTCACACATAGATATACACATGCATATAAACATATAAACTTATCCACGTAGAGGCATACGTACGTACAGTACAAACATACGCAACAACAAACATACACACACATACATAAATACATAAGTAGATGTATAAGAGCGATGGAGAACATCCAGCGTTGCTGACTCGACGTACGTGCGCTGTAAACGTCACCCTCCCTAAAATGACTCATTTGAACATTCACCCTGACTCTCTTCCGAAAAAATCCGTCCTGGTCAAAAATTGCCCAGAAATTCGGGGATGAACCAAGACGGTAATTCGAAAATTGTTTCGCTGATGAGAAAATCCACGAAAATGATTACCGTTAGTGCGGGATCATGTTCAGGAGTGATGTTCTATTTTGAAAATGGGCATCAATAAACACTGGCTGAGTCAGAGTGTGCCCTGGATAATTCCAGTCCAACCAGCTAGACCTGAGCGTTTCGTGAGGGGTAAATTGTTAACTTAGGTAATGGCATTAGCAGCTCTTCACTGTATTGCTTCATTTTACCAGTGGCCTCCCAGTTCTCCGAATACTTAACCCTTTAATCAAAGAATGAGTTTTTCTTCGAAAAGACTACATTTAGCTTCCTGTGCAAAACTATTAGCAGCCTCATGCATGTTTACAATAAGACTACATTTAGCTCTTTACTAAATACTAGTAACATTATTATGAAACTAAGTAGTTATATCCTTCTAATTACAGTCCAAATTATTTGGCCATAAGCCTGATTTTAGCTTTGTATGAAAATGACTTGCATCCTTATATATACGTGCAATAAGGCCGCATTCAGCTTTTTAATGAAAACTTGCAGCATCCTTATGAAACAGGACCAAGTGTTTTTTTTTGGCCTGTAAAGGGTAAAGTCACCGCAAGGTGAATAAACGGATAATCCGCCTGTGAAAGCGAATGCCTCCTGTGCTTGGTCCTACAGCATCTCGCGTGCCGGCTGAACGGTTTGCTTGATTGCTACGAATTCAAAATTACGGTCGTCCCTCGCGCAGAGCGCTAGATCGGTTCCAGCAAACAGCCCCTCTCTTTTCTTGAAATCTTATAACACGTTCTATATGCCTATTATGACATGAACACTTCTTTGTGCTGCTTGACGCGCTCTGTATAGTTGATACCGTTTCTTGTGTGGGAGACGACTGTGGAGCTGTAGTTTGCGGGAACCGATCTAGCGCTCTACATGTACCATGAAGTAAATCTGGTCCTGCGTGCTGGGTCACGACTTGGCCCCTGAAGCTAGAGAACTTAGGTGCCTCTCCTTCAGTTAGCAAATCTAATATAAAATGGCTGTCTTACGGAACTCGGGAAATGCTGGATGGTTTCGTCAACATGATCAACATTTAAAAAAAACGCAGCTGATTATTTTTTTCAGTTGTAACATGCATCGGCGGGTGGGATAACGTGTACACGTGTACTTGATTCTTTTTGTTGATAAGACGGTTGAATGAACTTGATGTTCTTGGTCAGTTTTGCGTTTGTTGTTGGCAGTTAACAGCCCAATCTAACTTTTTCGCTGCCCCGCTGGTGAATTTACAAAATGACGGAGAAAAATTCTTAGGTGGCCAATCATTGCAGAAATTGGTAGACGCCCCGGCGCAAAAGATACACTGGGCAGCCTACCTGTGACAATAAAAACAGCGCTTCGTAACAAGTTTAAAATTGTCGATAATGGTGGAGTAAATGGAGAAAAACGTTGAATATTCTCCATTCAAATGGAGAATATTTGCATTGAATGTTTCAAGGTAAGTTTTATTCTGTAGGTGAAGTTATATTAGTAAGATTTATTGAAGCAAAATCTCGTTCTAAAATATTTTATAAACACAAAATCTTGGGTTAATATAATTTATTGATACTAAATACTAATGTATAAACAAATATTGATAGTAATGATAAATACTTAGGTATTAATACTAATGATTAAGCCTTGTGCCCACATCTATTTTGTGTGAATGTCCGTGGGCGAATATAAAGGACCTTACCAGAAGCAAACGAATGAATAAAGTTCTTCATTCATCACTGACACACTCCAGGCTGAATTGACGAGTGTAATGCACCACCAAATTACCTTGATTTGCCTTTGATTAACGCAAATTCGTATGGATAATCCAGTAAGTATTCAAACTTTAAATCCCGTCAAGAAGAACCTAGTTTAGAATGCAGTTTACCTGGCAATTTTCTAGAGCGACCTAAGTTTTTTTTACTAGTTTTTTACTATTACTGCTTAAAGTTTTTTCGAATACTACAACCCGTCGCAGCAAAGCGGCGTACTGAAGCAACATTTTACGGCGTAAGCTCTGTTGCAGTTACGTGAAAATCTCAATGTTGAAACTGTCACCGTTTGCTCGGAGAAATGAAAGCAACTTTCATCGACAAGTTTACAGGCAGTCGACGCACTTCTTGACGATTTATCTCTCCAATTTAAACATTTACAACCAGAGGCTTCATCAATTTCACAGTTGCTTCTGACAAGTCGATTTCTGTTTTGATGGCCGTGCGATTCTTGATAACTAATGATGACAGCATGATCCGACCTGGTCTGGGCGCCAAGATTTGTTTCTCATAGACCTCAACCTAACGCAAAATGAGCACAGCTGCAAGGCGCGTGAGCTTGAAGCCCTGAGAGAAATGAGTTCCAACAAACGAAGCTGTAGAAGCAACAATTTCTAAAATTTGGGCGTTTGATAACCGTTTTGGGCACAGTCGACTGCCAAGTTCAGTGTTAATAAGGCACAATTTCAATGCAAGACTACCGTTAGTGAAACACTGTTTCAATGCAGAGTTACTGTATGTGAAACAACATTTCAATGTAGAACTACCGGTAGTCAAACAAGATTTCAATACAGAACTACCGTTAGTGAAACACAATTTCAACGCTTAATTACCGTTAGGGAAACACGATTCCAACTCAGAGCTACCGTTTGTAAGACACGGTTTGAAACAGCACGCTTTCTTATCTCCAGGGTATCTCAAACGACTCTTTTTACGATCTCATCAAATATTCACAAGTGTAGCGAGTAAGAACTTAAAACCCAGATTCGCTTAGCAATGAGCATCATGCGTGTCCGATGTCGTGATGGGCTGTACGAGCTGACGGTGCTGCTGCACTGAGCTGAGTCGTACGTGTATGAGTGGGTAAAGTGGATGATACGTCGATGATACATGATGGATGATACATCGATGATACGTCGATGATACATCATGGATGATACATCGATGATACATGGTGGATGATACATCGATGATACATGATGGATGATACATCGATGATACATGATAGATGATACATCGATGATACATGATGGATGATACATCGATGATGCATGATGGATGATACATCGATGATACATGGTGGATGATACATCGATGAAGCATGATGGATGATACATCGATGCCGCATTCTTGGGATTGGCACCACAAATGTTTTTACAGCAGCATAAAACGAATGGAATGTGAGGTAGTGCTTAAAGGAAATGAAACTGATCATGAAAGAAGTTGATGTAAAATTTTGAGTTTTCTGTACCCCAGCTCGACTTTTTCAGGAAATTGGGATACATGTAGGCCAACAAGGCCTATTGTATTTGGACGTGGAATATTGGAAATTCATATAAAAATTGTTTAAGTAGCCATCCAGCTTTGAATGCTGAAAACTTGTAAAATTTTATGCATAAAACTTAGCAGTCTGTTGACTATTCAGAGTTAGATACTTTTTGAGCTGGATTTATTTTCATTGATGTCCGTGTTTTATTTTTACTTAAATAGTGAGTTTACGACAGTTGAAAAATTCTCTGAGGATTATTAGGAGGAAATAACTCAAAATTGATAGTACAATTGATCGCGTTATTTATTCGTGCAGGAATTTGATATTATTAAAAATTAAATAATTCAATATTATACTGCGTGAACAGAGCAGACGTCCAACTGCAGAACAGATGTATGTACATCTGCAAGTGGAAAGATTTCAATACAAAGCTGGCGTTAGCAAGACTAAACTCGACCTCAGTGTTTTTTAATGATGTTTTAAACTTAAATGAAGCATTCGAAATAATACGAAAGCCTCAATTCAAAGCAATGACTACACATGGTGAAAAGAAAAAATTATGATCGCGCACCCGTCTCCATATCGGGGATCGCGGCCCAGCACACAATCACACACATACGTGTACAATAATACGCACAACGAACGTGTCAAGGTGACACAGACAGTTCCTGTGCGCGGTCGCAATCTACGCTCTTAATTGTCATACGCATGTAGTTACTACTGTCTTCATTTTATATTCCCTTTTTCATTTATTGTGAAGCAAGACAAGTTCGGTACACCGATATGGTGCTCTAAATTGTCACTCAAGAAAATTTTCACGGTATTTTTGGTGCAGTTCTAGCCCTCGATGAATATATGAAGTTCCATGGATTTCATACCATCATCAACATGAATCGTGTTATTACTCACTGATGACGCGTGAAAAACAAAACACGCACGCTTTTTGGTGCTCTCCAAAGCAGGTACGCACTTTCCCTTACCTACGCACTACTTTCAAGTAAGTTAAAAAGCTCACGTATGGCCTGCTCCTACGTTCGTTGCGGAGTTATTTAAGAACACAACTATTCAGAGCTAGTATGAGGAGAGATGGAGATCTGTTCTGCCTTTTGGCATGACGTGGATTTTCACGAACCCTTCTTCTGAAGTCACAACCGGCGTTATCGCACGAACTGAAATATCGGAAACCACTTCCATCTGCCGTGGTTATCGCGACCGATGAATTATTTCTGTGCAATGAAAATAAGTAGCGCCTAGAGAACCAGACTGCGAAGCCGGAAAGATAATTTTTATCTATGCAGGGCAGCAATCTTTTCATATAATTACTATCTGACAAGCTGGGGTCCGATTACAACTGCGATATAGAATCGATCTCGAATTGAATTAGTAATAAAGATTTATCTTTTTCAGATCTGTGGATGTTTTTTTTAGTCGAGAGGCTCGTGGAAGAAAATTTACCTACGCACACACATGTTTAAATATAGGCGCAGACGGCAGCGTAATGCTGATACTTCCTCATAAACTTAATTGATATATAGACGGAAATTAACATACACACATACGTCTGTGAATTTATTATACGCATTGATTTATCCTGAATTTGCTCATTATTCTTACTACAAGAGTTCAATTTATTCATGTTTGCCCTATAAAGTTTCCCTGAGAGGATGCATCAGGGAACGGTCACAGGAATACCTGGCAAACAGTGACCACGATATAAGTACACACATGTACGTGTTACATTCGGATTGTGAATACGTGTTACATTCGGATTGTGAATACATGTTACATTCGGATTGTGAATACATGTTACATTCGGATTGTGAATACGTGTTACATTTGGATTGTGAATACGTGTTACATTCGGATTGTGAATACGTGTTACTATCAGATTGTGAATACATGTTTCGTTAGATTGTGAATATATGTTACAGTCACATTGCAAATATATGTTACAGTCAGGTTGTGAATACGTGTTACAGTCAGATTGGGAATACACGTTACAGTCGGATTGTGAAATCAATCCTTGAGTCTAATGACTAAGCAAGGCACGTAGTGAGACCAGGCATTACCTGGAATGACTAGTTTACTCAATCGTTGGTTAGGTTAACTAGGTTAGATTAGGTTGCGTTAGATTAGGTTACATTAGGTTAGGCTAATGTCGGTTAAGTCGGGCATCTATTGAAATATGATCAGTTATCTCATGAAGTATGTTAATGTTTTAGATATAATGACTCATTTCACTATGAGAGTGATACCTACAGTATATCTATACGCCGTACAAGCGTCCTTGAACCTTAAATGATTTCCGGTGTTATCTAACTTTTGCTGATTGTCCTCCCAAAGCATGGAACTTCAACATGATTTCACATGTAATTTTTTGAATTGACAGACGTACATGACACTCGTCATATACGTACATATAAGGCAAATGTCATGTAGATACATTTACGATAATTTTTGTATATACATATATATAGTGTCATATATATACATAAATGTATGTGTCAATTGTCATATGAAGATATAAGAGACAACTGTCATAAGCAAACACAAATGACAATTAAACATAAAATGATGATTTTCAAAAAATTTAACGATTACTTCACATTAAAGACGACGCACATTAGAAAAGCCAAGTCCTACATTTTTCTAAGAGAAAACGCTGTCGAAAGAAGAGGCTCTCCAGCTTCCTGCTTTCGAACCCTTCGTCGAAACATTGCCAATAATCCGACAGATGCGTAACCGATGAAATTCGTACGATTTTAATTGTTTTAGTCATAGCAGAAAATCAGCGTGACCTGATCAGAGCGTCATAGCTCAGTTCGTAGAGGCTCATTTAATTCATGGAGTGGGGAAGCGCACAGAAGGTGCGCCATCCAGGCCGTTTTTGAGGTGTGACTTTTACCTTCAAAAAGAAATAGTATTATCTATTTAGTTTAAATAACGTAAATAATATTACGGGCTTCTATGGATGGAAGCATCATTGCATCCATAGTTACAGAGTCTAAGTAAAAACCGACGTCGTTTCGCGTATTTAAAATAGAAATATTGCAGTTAAAAATGCTGACGTAGCAAATAGAAGAGAACTTTGACTTAAAAACATCCCTCCACTAACGAACACCCCTCCACTGACACACACCCCTCCACTTACGAACACCCCTCCACTTACGAACACCCCTCCGCTTACGAACACCCCTCCATTTACACACACCCCTCCACTTACGAACACCCCTCAACTTATGAACAAAATTTGTCAGAAAATTAGTGTCAATTTACAAATTACGCCAATCATCAATCGATAGTCGAAACTAACAGTAAGTGCGAAACAGATTGTCTGACAAAGCATTGTTCGTTTGACGTTCTTTCTTGAGTAAGTTGAGGAAAGTTCGCAAATCGAAGTTCCTGAATATGATACGTCACCTGTGTTGTGCTGCCTAGTTCATAATTAATGGGTCATCTTTAAAAAAAAAGCTGATAAGTTGCTGACATCTACTCTGGGATGCCAACACGTCAAGCCTGACCTAACTAAATGGCGATGTAAAGAAGCACTGAGGACATGTATATAGATTAGATTACTTTTTTTATTGCTTTAAGAAATTTTAAACAACCTTTTATTGCGGAAATTAAAAACAAGGATTTGGTAAAAAGTCGAAGAACAAGGCTCCGACCAGACGACTATGTTGGTGGCTTACAACCGCTGTGTTAGGTTACTAGTTTGTTCACAGCTTTTTATTCACATGAAATGGGATACAAAGAAAGCGAAAGGATGAGTCCATTTAGCAAGGAATTTAAAATACGAAGAGTCTATGGAAAAGTTTGTCGTCTCATTGGATTCCCTGAGCGTGGAAATAGAAGAAAAATTCACCACTAAAACAGAAGAAGGAAAAGGATGAGAAGATGAAGAACAAGACTCTCGGACGAAAGGTTAGACTGGGGAGTGCGTGAGGCGAGATGTCTGTGATGCCTCTCTTCCTGAAGAGAATCGCCGCCAATACTCATTCTCCCCCCGAATTTGAACGAAAAATATAAATATTTCCGTTTGCTCCACCTGTGTTTCTCATTAACTACATCAATTATTTTTCAGTTTAATAACTTTATGTACAGTTACTTTCGACAGGCAGCATTTTTAGGGCCGATATGTTTTCCCACCGCGATATTTTTTTGCAGTCCCATTGATTTTGATAGTTAAATACAAACGGTTTTGTGGATCGAACATCGATGACGCGATTGCACTTACGAAATTAATGTTCATGATTTACAATATAGATCTGCCCGGGGGCATGTGGGGCTTGCGATAACACTGATAACGCTTCTCGTGAAATAGATAACAAATGGAAGTTTCAGCTGCAAAAAATGTCTTTCTAACCCATAGTATTCACTGCTCTACAAGCTCCATGTAGTGCTCGGGCCGAGAAATGAGAAATGGTGTAGCAATGCCGCACGAAATTGGACATTGACTGAAATGACTGTTACACTCCAACTGTTTCACCCAATGAGATGAGTTGATTACCTTCATGCTGTTATACCTTTGCACTGTTACCCATTTACACTGTTACATTTCTCACTGCTACACTTTCAGATAATCTAATTACCTTCAAACTGTTATACTTTTGCACCGTAGCCCTCTGAGATAATGTGATTGTCGTTACACTGTGATAATTAAGATAATCTGATTACCTTTATACCGAGAAACTTTTACACTTTTACACTTTGAGATAATCTGACTGCCTTTACACTGTTACACTTTAGTTGCACAGCAGGATGGCAACATTGCATTTCTAACATTGTCATTGCTATTTCTAATATTGTAACAGTCATTAGCACCTGCACACGTAGTGTACATGTAGCCTATGTGGTGTAACATTATTTTTAATCTTGACGATAAAGCGTCATTTCCTGACTCCTTTTATTGTAAAGCGACAGAAAATGACCGATATTCTTAAAGAATTTTTGCATTTTTAGTCTACTTGAACAGTCCTTCGCTGTGATGGGACCCAGACTCTTCAACTCTCTGCCTAAAGACCTGAGAGAGTTTGATGGTTCCCTGGACGTCTTCAAAACGAAGCTGGATAACTTTCTACAAACTATTCCTGATAGGCCTCTCCTGCCTCACTATCATCAGACGGCGGAGGGAAACGGCCTCATTCAACAGCTCATGGATATGCGAAGGCACAGCATGCACATAAACCGGCGGCACCCCAGTGTGGCCCGGGCGTGAAGGTCCAAGCTTCTCCAAGGTATCCAAGGTACCAGTTTCAGTATTACCGGTATCAGTGTTACCGGTATCAGTATTGCCGGTATCAGTGTTACCGGTATCAGTATTGCCGGTATCAGTATTACCGACATCAGTATTACCGGTATCAGTATTGCCGGTATCAGTATTACCGACATCAGTATTACCGATATCAGTATTACCGGTATCAGTATTACCGACATCAGTATTACCGACATCAATATTACCAGTATCAGTATTACCGGCATCACTATTGAAGCGAGGAAAATCTGAAAACTCAGGCAGCCGACCACAGGAACAATGTTTTAACGTTAAAATATTTTCGTTTCATTTCATTTAGTTCCGAAGAAATACAAAATGACGGTTTTAATCCAAAAGTGTGACCAGCAAAAGCGAAAATTTGTCACGTATTTTTTGTGTGACCTTTTTGGTATCAATACTCAGGGATCCCACCGTCTGTGGTGAAAAGCATTGTTCCTCAGGTGACGACCGATTCTCCAAACGCCATTCATGTACTAAATTCAAGTAGCACAATTTGCGCATGTATCTAGTGTACAACATCCTAGATCATAATGTACTGACGAACGTGGTTCCACCGAGGCTTCATTCGAGATGTCTGAACGTATATTAACCTTTTGAATCTTGATCACACGTGTACTGTGCATGGTGCTTGATTCTCTAAGTATGGTTCATTAAATGACACATTTAAAAGATTTTTGTATTATCAGGATTTGTGTAATGTTACATTCTATCATATTAAGAATGATAAATTCTGACGAAATGTTTAGTGAAATAATTATACTCTTAATTGTCATGTTCTCTAAAGTTCGCGAAATTTTAGTATTTCAACTGTTCTTTTAGATTACGCAATATGACTTTAAATACTGAAGATGGGCAAGGAATCTGGGCTATCTGGAGAAGATCGCGCTAAAATATTGGCGTGTTAACCCTAGAAATATCCAAAAAGTTACGTCGTGATCACCGTACCATCAAATCATTTGTGTTTCTGGTATATCGTGAAGAAAGGCACGAGGAAGAGCGAATTTACAAAAGTTCTCAGTGAGTCATATTCATTAAATAAATATAGAAACTTCCGAAACTCCTCGGTCTACCAGCCAGACTATTATTGAAGCTGCTGGTGCACCAAAAGTTTGTAACACCATTAGGTACAGGATACCCTTGTCAAAGTGAAGGGCAAGCCTCATTGACCGTGGCAAACAGAAGCAAAAGGGTTGAATGGGCACAGAATCTTATGAAACTGAAGCAAAAGGGTTGAATGGACACAGAATCTTATGAAACTCATGAAGCAAAAGGGTTGAATGGGCACAGAATCTTATGAAACAGAAGCAAAAGGGTTGAATGGACACAGAATCTTATGAAACAGAAGCAAAAGGGTGGAATGGACACAGAATCTTATGAAACTGAAGCAAAAGGGTTGAATGGGCACAGAATCCTATGGAGGTCAATTTCAGCAATGCAATCTTCACTGCTGAGCCCCATGGAACACTCGATGGACCTGGTAATGTTGTTGAAGGGTCGCATTTTTCAACGGCAATGGGGTGGAGGAGGCATGTTTTGGGCTAGTATCCAAGGAGATGAGTTTATTGCCCCCAACAAATTACCAAAGCAATTAAAACTGAATTAGAATTCATACTGCAAGTTCTTGAAGAAGTACGCCTTTCTTCTCGGGCTTGATGATCAACTGATTATATAAAGAAGGTTTTTGATATTTCGCCAGGATAATGCACATGCAAGTAGATAAAAGAACAAAACTAAATGGCTGTTAGACCATGGATTCATAGCGAACAATTAAATGGTGTGGACCAAACACTCCCGATTCGAATCCCATTGGAAATTTATGATCCGTTGACAAGGGGAGAATTTATGCTGATGGTAAGCAATACTCAGACTTATAAATCCTGTGGGAAACAATTGAAAGTGCTTATCATCAAATAAACCATCTGAGACCATCTTCTCATTTGAGCGTTGCAGAATGGAGGATGGAGTCTACATTAAAAGTCTTAGCTATTTGCCATTCAATTATACCTTGTCGATTATACCCAATGTCTACCCTAACTCGATCCCAACACAGCCTCACGAACAAAGCAAACTCGGTCCCAATTCCATCCCAACTCCATTCCAACTCGATCCTACCTCGATCCCAACCCGACCTTGAGAAGGATGTTCAACTCGATCCCAAACAGCCTCAAAAATAGCACCAACTCGATCCCAACACGACCTCAAGAACAACCCAAATTCAATCTTTACAGAATCAAGAGCGGAAATTCACGGCCAACTCGGCGATACCCAAAAAATTCGTGCTTTGCTCGAGGCAAAACGAAGCGTTTATTACTAAACTCTCGCCCGAGGCGTCAAAAGAATGATAGTCGTCAATTATTCTTCAATATAAATTAAAAATAGGGTATTTTTTCATGGTCCCAACTGGATGGCTACCGATTGTACCAACTTCATCGTTGAAATTCAAGTACAGCACTGTTATTCAGTCCCTTTGAGCCACCACGGGAGCTTGGGTATTTCCAATCCATCACTAATGTGACCTAAATAAATCCTCTCACATTCTCTCATGCGGAAATATCAATGAAATCCGAAAATAAATGTGCCCTAAATCTATCCTTTATTTTAGTGAGAATTTTGAGCCGCCACTGGAGTTAGAATTTTACTTCATCACAAAATGTACCCTAAATCAGTTCCTATTGACGCCGTCACTGGAGTTAGAATTTTACGCCATCACAAAATGTACCCTAAATCAGTTCCTATTGACGCCACCACTGGAGTTAGAATTTTAACTCATCGCTAAATGTACCCTAAATCATACCATACACACTTTCACTGTAGTTAATATTTTGATGCCTTACATAACATATGCTATGCACCCTCACTGTAGTAAGAGATTTAATCCATCACTAAACATTCCCTGAATCAGACCGTAGGCGCTTTCACTGGATTTAGGGTTTTAATCCATTAATAAACGTATTTTAAATGAGACCCTACGCACCTGCGCTGTAGTAAAAATTTCAAGTCCGGGCCCGAGCGAAGTTTCTGTGGAAGCTGTCCCGAATTGGACCCAGTAATGCAACACAGCTCAGCTACACAGTCTCTGCGTTACACAGATGAGTACCATCCCTCCTGTACAGGCAACGCGTAACTCTTACGCTGCACGGTAATATTGAGCTAGATTGCCTAGGAGATGCCGTTCTTTATGCCTATCTTGTCCTATAATAAGAAATGAACTAACGATGCAAAAGATGGAATTGTACATTTTATTTTCCTGGACTGCACAGAGCACGTAAAAAGAGGGTCGGCGTGTATATAGCGCCACTACTCTGAGTTATTATCGAGATTTGGAACCGCGGCTTAATTCAGCATAATGCCTGGACTCTCTTTCGTTTTTAAGGTCATTATATCATCTAATCTGTAGATCACCTAACACTACAATTTTGATCAAAACTTGGCCATGCTTGCCTCGGGCTTGCGGTCTAGTCCGTCCGTACAAATTGCCTTAAAGGACAGCCAATTATGATACACATGAGAGGTTATGGTCACCAAGAAAATTCTTCTTGCAGTTGCCCTATGCCTAAAATTTGAGTTGGTCAAAAGCTTACTCTACTGCCGGCGTTCTTAACTAATGACACATAACTCCGCCTAAATTAAGTAAATCCATCTTTTTTCGTGTTATGAACCGCCCTCTTGACCAACACGACACAATCTCCCACCAATCTCCAACAATGGCACATTGTTCTCCTCCTACCTTTCCCAAGGGCCTCCCCTTGTTAACCCCCACTCAAAACAAGAAACATTCCCCACCCTCTCTTTGCAAACTCCTCCTTGAAATCCAACGTTCGGCCTCGATCTCAAACTCTTTTAAAGAAGCTTACCTTGTACCGCCGGAATGACCCCTTGAAATTTACAACACACCACAATTTAGATGACTTGTAAATCATTGATTTTCGAGTTCTGTTTCAAATTCCCGCATTACAATTCCATTCTGTAAAAGCAAGCAATGACAATCGTGGAGGACGCGTTTTCACCCATCAGTTCGATGTCCCTCCCTCGACATCAGTTCCTCCGCCTCCACCGAGTTCCTCCTCCTCTCTCGACCAGATCTCTCCTCCCGCTTGGCCCAAGCCCCTCCTCAGTTCGCAGTCCAAGGGGTAATAAGTTGTTGCAGATCAGTGTACCTAGAGTGCTGTGGTTGTCGTGGCACCATAGTCGATGTCTAAGTATGGTGATTGTGAACAGCGCTAGGTAATCAAGCAGCCTAACAACTGTAATCACGAGCCCAACCCCACTCATTATTCTTCTGACCTCTTCTTTGACCTACTCGTTTTTTAGATAATATCCATATTTCTTTAACCAAGTTGAAAATCATTTCAATCCAATGATAATTCGACGGCTGGTGATATTTTTCGCGGCAACGGAGCACTCTCCATGAAATTGCTAAACTACTAATTGGTAATTTGGCGAAACATCTACGAGCGCTAGAGCTTGCTAAACTTCATCATTGAGGCTGGCTTAGAAATCTCGAGTGCTTGTTAAGAGTCTTCATTGAAACTCAACCGTGAAGATACCTGACTCGTCCTCATTGTAACGTCTCCGATGATGCTGACAGACCTAAACCTCGCCGCCAGAACGGAGCTGTACCCCTCCGACAAGGGCAACTCCCTCGTAAGTACGAGTATTGACTTAGTTTTTTTGGGGGGTTCGTTGCTCGGTATGAGAGATATGAATTGTGATGCTCTGCCTTTCTCTGCTCTATACCCATTGTAATATGGCACAGCCAATCGTATTGCTAGCTAGCGATCTCATTGCATTTCGACTGCGCTCAGTGTCAGAGATGTGACTTGCGACTGTGAGAGATGTAAATTTTAAGTGTGAGATACATGAATTGTGAGTGTGAGAGATGTGACTTGCGAGAGTGATACTCTACTCTTCCAATGTATGTAGCTTTTCTGCGATCTTATTGACTTTCATGACCTGTGCCTGGTGTGGGACCGGTAAATTACGAATGTAATGCTCAACCTGTCTGATAACAGCCAGTCAAGCACTAGTTTTCGTTCCCATGATGATGTACTTGAGGTGTAAGTGCTGGAAGCTGCATTTTGAAGTATTGCGTTTTGACAAGGACTCCTCTTGAGAGTATAGAGTGGATTCTATGGTCATTACTCAGAGTGAAGACTGTGAACGGATTATTTTGATCGCTATCGTTTTGATAATGTTATCTAAAACGGTTATTGTGAGCTTAGACGGAGCATCTCCTGAATCAAGTGGGTGAGCTAAATGTACTTTGGAATTGTGGTATATGTTATTAGAATTATGGTTTGATGGAAATATTATTTACTCGATATTATTTATTTTATTAATTATTCTTTGATATTAGCAGCAAAAACTTAGTGGATAATTAAATACATATTCCGAAAAGATTCTGACCAGCTTAATTATTATGTAGGACGTACGTAAATAATATACATATATTTTTTCATTCTTACAAAGTCAAAATTTATACTTTGAGTGCAAACAGTACGAAGAATGTTTCTAGAGCCTTCTTATGCATCTCATTTTGACTCATGTCAACTTCTGGCATGTGTATATTATTTAAAGAACGACAAGTAACATGTCAGGCATTTTAAAGAATGTTATGTCAAATGCCTTACTGTAAAAGGAAATGTTTCATGTCAATAAACGCGGATATAAAGAAAGGCAGTTTAGTGGTAGGTCATTTAATTAACAGAGTGGTATATGAGACACGTGATTTTGAAAATAACATGTTACCAATCATTTAAACAATATTACGAGACAAGCCATTTTGAAAAATTGTTAGTGACAAGTTATTTAAAAAAATAGTGAGAGATGTGCCATTTTAACCCTTTCACTCTGGAAATTTTGATAATGCAAGAAAAGTAATTTTATGGAAAAGGTTATTAACATCTTGAAATGAGCTTTCAGCTGCCGGTACGCGTCGTTTCCTGCTCAAGCAAGAGCTTGTTCATTTTAAATTATGAGCAAAACAATTTAATACAATTTATGAAGAGGTTTATTGAATGAGGGAATAAACTCAGATGCAAGATGAAATACTCGCATGCGATATTCCATGAACAAAATATTAACCTTGATTAATTAATCAGTGGGCACGAATGTATGAAATTTGTCTTATTTGCATGCAAGTTCATTTATGAGAAACCTGGTACATATCATGAACTTTTTAGGGAGTAATATAATGACACAGGGGAGCAGAATGGGCTTCCTATCATAAAATATAGTTTCAAGAATGCTACTGCATGATTACCGTTGATATTTCTATTTGATCCAAAATCTCAGTCTAATTTTTATATTATTCTAAGCTTTTATATCTTGTACTGAAGTGGAAGCACCGACCAACTCTGCCCTGAACCTACGCCGTCGGTGGTGAGAGGATCACTTCAGTTTTAGAAAGTTGTACGTGACACGTCATTTTAAAAAAATTGTCATTTAAGACATTGAATGTGACATGATGTCTTAAAAAATTAGGCGTTTTATTTTATTCTATAAATCTATCTGTGGCATGCCATCTCTAGAAAATGGACTGTGACATATCAGTTTTGAGTGATACCAAGTTACTTATTTTAAAAATTGGTATGAGACACGTCTAGTTTGAGTTAGATGGAATTACTTATTTTGAAAATATGTATGAGACATGATAGTTTTTAATGACATATAATAACTTATTTTGAAAATTGGTGGGTGACATGTCAGTTTCAAACGATAATATGTGACATGACGGTTGAAAAATTATATGTTAAATTCCACTTCTAATTTATGGCTTTACACAAACATGTGTGCCGTGGCTGCATGACCTGAACGAAAGCAGCCTTTCACTAACAACTTAAATATGGCATACTTATAAAAAAATTAAGGTCTTGTTATGGTAGCTATACAAATGGAAAACGTCAAACCCTATTCACTAGGCATAAAATTTTACTTGTGAATATTTCAGTAAAAAAGTAAAGACGGATCATCAGTCTCTTAAGTGGAAATTTTTCACTGGTTTTTCATGGATATGGCATGCTGCATTTGCTTAAAATTGATATAGCAATTAAAATGGATATCGCTTATGAGATTCAAATGAATATTTGCTTCCATGGATATCGCATGCTGCATTTGCTTAAAATGTTTACTACATAGGGCATCATATTTCAGAACGTATGCAATATAAATTTTAGTATATTATAGTATTCGCATGTGCACATCTGAGGCACCATGACTTGATATAAGGTAATATATAAAATAATATGTGTGACTATTATAATATATATGAGTATCATAACTCAATCGAAGTCAAAACACGGGACTAAGTACCACATGTGAATATCATATACAATATTCATTTATTTATGGGAATATTAAAATACATGTGGATGCAACAACACAATATTCAGTAGTAGCATGTCTGAGTGTTATAATAGCTTTTGAGTTTTGCAAATACTATAATATTTGTGACTACTATCACATAATATTCCGTACAACAAAATTTCCGTATTATGTTGTAGCGTCAATCGCTACAACATAATACATTTTCTCTCCCGAACTGGAAGACAAATTTCTTGATATTAAAAATCCTTAAGAAAATTTAACCCTCGCAAATATTTCCTAAAACTTTTGCTCTCACTTGTAAAATTTTCCTACAAGTTTTCTCACTAACATTGGGGGGTGAGAGGTCGGGTAAAAGTTTTCAAACGTAAGTCTCTAACTCAACATTTTTACCTATGTTTTACAATGGCTGATTATAGTCATGCAACGTGAGAATATTTACCTTTGTATACATCACATTTGTATTTTTCAAATTTATAATTGAGGATATTCAAGACAATGATTTTTTAACCCAAGCTTTTGGCTAAATTTGTTTTAACCCTTCAGAAGACTACATATGTACACTTTCTCTATTCGCAGTGCTGAGATAACATATGTATATGATTAGGCATGTATACGCAGGTAAAACTAAGAACTCCCGAGCAGGTAACTTCTTACAGTATATCATACCTCATTATGTCCATTCTATATTATAAGATACATAGCCCACCGATACATATTTATATACATTAATTCTATCGTTAGATGTACATATATATACGCCATACGCCATAATATAACATCACACGCAACATACCGCATTAAGTGGCCAATTAATGGCAAAATTGGATACTCTAGATTCCGCCTCATAAAATTTGTTTCCAATTTCGCCAACCAATTGAGCAAAAATTTAGAGGAACTCTGCTTAATTCTGCTGGACGGGGCTACGGTCAACCGTGGAGCAGCTCTGTGCAGACTGGAAGCAGTGGTCAAAATCGTGAGAAGTATAGCCAAACTATCCATACCTTAAGTAGGCTTATGTGTAAGGTACACAATGTTTGAAAAAACTTCAAGTACTTGAAATATTTTTAATGCGTACTGTAGGTTCATTCACTTCACGTTGGGAAGTTTACGCAGGAAGGAGAAGCTGTTTTGAAAACACACATCTTTCAAATGCAGAAATTAATTATACACACACGACTCATTAGGCAGCGATGGGTGCAGCACCGGCGCAGTGGACAAGGATTTCCGTCCATCTTTGAGCATAATTTCGGTAAATTTTCTGAGAGGCCGGGACGTTAAGAGGACGGCGACATGGGGACCTGCCCTGTCGAGGCTTGCACAATTAACTTCTCCTACAATTTAGTCTAATTTGGCCTAATTTGACCTAATTTGGCCTACAATTTAGCCCGACGATGGTCGCTCCTAACGCGTGACATTTAGTGCGATATACCGGAAACGTATTTCTTCATGCATTGCTTTGCATATTTCCGTTTTCGATTTATGCCGCGTTGCTTTGAAGATATTCAACTGTAATTCTCAATTGCTGATGGTATTTCTCCCACAGTATAAATTCCAGATGATGCTTTACCCTTATCGTTGATTGTTGATGTCCTGTTACCCTAAATATCAACAGTTGATGAAGATGAAGTGATGCATCAATGCTTAGCATTCATCAACCGTTAGCACATGGGACCCGGTCTGGCTAAGTCCACCACTTCATTTCAAAAGAACACAATGAAATAGCTACGGGGTAAAAAAAGAAGCGACTGTAAGATCATAGGTAAAAATGAGTCACATCCTCAGTATCCGGTTCCACTACAGCAGTGTACGTTCGTACGGCAGGCAGAACGCAGCAAGGCGCACGGGTATCACACACATACATCCATATGTACGTACACCTTCTAGGGAATTCAGTAGAATAATGTGGCACTTAGGTTCTACATATATTCAAGAGGTTCGTTTACCAGAAATTCTTCTGAGTTATTAGATTTGTCCCGAGCATTCAAATGAAATTACTCAGCATAATTTTGTAAAACTTAACGCATTATACAATTACGCACACTAGGACATCGACTTGATGACGAACACCCCTCCCCTTACGAACACCCCTCCACTTACGAACACCTCTCCTCTTACGAACACCCTTCCCCTTACGAACACCCCTCCTCTTACGAACACCCCTTCCCTTACGAACACCCCTCCCCTTACGAACACCTCTCCCCTTACGAACACCCCTCCCCTTACGAACACCCCTTACGGTGTTCTTAGATTGATCGGAGGTGCAGTCTTTGGGCACTAAGCAAGCTAGCCCATAGATTTGGAAGAAATATTCGTATATCTACACGCAATGTGAACGCAGTGTGAAATGCAAACGTGATCTTAATTATTACATACTTTCGGACTTGTAATTTCTTCCGGGCAATATATATATATATATATATCAATGATAATCTAAAGGGAACAATTTCAAAAAGTTGCATCTTTCAAGGGTCAGCAGCGGCAAAGAGCCATGCAAGTATTTTTTTTCATCATAAGCACGACGGCGTACATATGTGTTATATTATTGACGAACAGTCTAAACATTTACATGAATGTAGGAAGGTAATCCCAATCACAATCTAACGTAATGTTTCTAGTTAAGCAAAATTTCTGTTCACATTTTTTCAATAAATTCCTCACCCTTCCCCAATCCTTCACCCCATGTCGTAAATTAACCAAAGAAATAAGACATCAACAAAACTGCTCTCTCGATGAACTTAATAATAAATTTACAGCATGATTGCCGCAATGCTCAAAACTACAATCGCGGTACAACTTCGCATAACCCGTCACCAACCCAGAATCACGACGGGACCTTTGCCCTTTTTCGCATGAATTTCCGTCTCTCACCGCGCAGAAAATCAGTGATGCAGTGAGAAAATTTTCAACTCGAATACGTTTTTTAATTGGACTGAATAATGAATCAGGAATCTATTCAAGCGATGCCAGGTCGCTCTGACGCCACAGCTCTCTGTTTAGCTAACAGTAGCACGGGTGTACTTGAATATTCACTTTATTAGGCTAAAATAAAAACATACGAGACTTCAGACTTCTTTTCTTTCAGACTTCAGTTGAATCGTCATCAGTTCAGCAGTAGCTCAGCGCGATTTTAAATATAGCGTAATTGTTATCTGTTTCCGTCATTAGTTAATTTACAAAGGAATGAGGCAAGCCAAACGAACGAGATCGATAACTAGTTTTTGATAAGATCTCTTTCAATGAAATAAGTGACGACGTCGTCTAAATTTGACTATCAGCGCCGATATAAAACTGGCTGTTTTTTGATCTAGGACACAAGCTCACTGACGTAAATGTACGACTGTGATCAGCTTCAAGGCACAACTGGTGGTATTGGAGTATTTAGGATACAAACTCACTGAGGTAATGACACCTAAGCGTACCTGTTACCCTATGTATGCATTAGTTTATTCTTTTCGACTGGCTTATTTTATTCACAGTATCTTTTTATTTTATTGAATAAGTTAACAACTTTTTCAATGCGCCATCCTTCATCTTATGCAAATACGCACATTTTCATACAGCTGGGATGATACAGCACTTACCACTTTCATCATTTAAGAGCTAAACTCAGTACACTAATTAAGCTTTTCAAACCATACTATATTTTCCTATAAAAGTTTTCATGAGTACAAGGTTTTTGCGGGCACCAGTTCATATCATTCAGACATATACGTACGACTTTGTATACAGGACAACTCAGAAGAAATTTCCTAACAACTACCGTATAAGTCGGCCCGTTGTTCCAAGAATGCATACGCTTCACATTTAAAAGTGTTTGATCGAATTGATCTTGTCAAAGCGCACATTCTTGAAAAAAGTCCATCTCTCAAATTGTGACCTTCACATTACCACGTTTTCCGAACGCGATGGCTCGCCGCGCGCGTTTGTACGAATTGGCCTTTACGGTGAAGTGTAATTTGAGTCAATAATGTAGAATTACACTAACTAATTTTAGAAGTTCCACTCACATAAGCAAACGGAGGGCATGGATTTGATTTAGATTGACTTCCAGTGGCATTTTGTGAAAATCGATCGATCTGCCCTCATGTGGAAACATTTGGAAACGATTGGAAACATTTACATTTGGAAACATTTATTTAACACAAGTAATTTACATCAGATACAGGTTTACAATCAAATGAGGAATGACGAAGAACCGGGATCAGGGTATATATATATATTGCGAGTCCGAAATCCTATATTAATGCGCACGCATGAACTACCGTTCGTGCCTGCAGCACCTGGATTACACTGCGTAATAAAACAACACGCGTGTCGATTTTGTTCCCTGGTTAGTACCGTAATTCCCTTCTTCTTTCTAACTAAGTAGATTGAAAAAATAATCGATGGCGGTAGAACTTTGTTTCCGTTTTTGTGCCCTGGTTAGTACTATGATTCCCTACTTCTTTCTAACTAAGTAAATTGAAAAAATAATCGATGGCAGTAGAACTTTGTCTCCGTGGTGAGCTAGGTGAACATATTTTCAGGTTTGCCCATGATCAACACTGTGCCAGGATTCCATACGGTATCATTCGGGCCTAATACAAAGGCAAGTTTCAGCGGGAAAAATGGGTGTTTGCATTCGTCTTGCAATGACGGAGTTAGGAGACAAAACTTACCATCCGGAAACAATATCTAAGTGAACAACACTTATTTCCCTGCACGGGTTTCCTCCAAGTTCAATTCAGACTACCTAAATGAACGTGAAAACTTGATCAGATATGTACCGGAAAAGATACTATAGATCGTCTCATTAACCCATCATTTTGAGAGTTGACGGAATGGACTAAGTGGTGCATTCTGACGAACATTTTCACGGCAATTTATGTTTGTGACTTATCGTTAAAGTGCAGCATATTGTTGCAGTGCAACGTGTCATTACAGAGTCTCGTGATGTTACAGCGCGGCACGTTATTGCACTGCAACGTAGCGTTCTGTGCTAACTACATAACTTTCATCGAATTTCTGAGAAGTTTCTTTCCATGTTAAGGCGTTTGACGTGCGTAAAAATTGACATCTTTATTATTGATAAAGACGTCTAATAAAGATGATGTCTTTATTAATAAAGGCATCTATTAATAAAGACACATCAAAAATTGACATTTTTATTCATTTCTGAGTCAAATGTAAATGACCTGCGGTAAATATAAGTTTCAAACGCCCCACAAGTTTCCGGGGCTTTGCTTCAAGACTGCGCGGAATAAAAAATGTTTCAAAGTCAGGTCATTAAAGTATAAAATTCAGCAAAAACGGCAGCGATGAGCGTTCGTGTACGGAGAGTGCAGTATGTTCGTCTGCGTGCACAGTTGTAAGAACAGACGTGAATTTCTTCACGTACGAGTACACAAATCGCCTTAAATGAGGTAGGTTCCTATACCAACAGGACGGTACACGCAGGAGTGAATGGCATTACTAAGCCTTCCTGCTTAAGCTTACGCTTCCCTTACCCTAAACCTTACCCTTCCCTTACTCTTAACCTTGCCCTTCTCTTACCATTCCCTTACCCTTCCCTACGCTTCTTTTACGCTTCTCTTACCCTTCCCTTATCCTTCTCTTACCCTTCTCTTACCCTGCCCGTATCCTTCCCTTACCATTCCCTTACCCTTCTCTTACCCTTCCTACCCAACCCGAATGAACCCAAAATTCGTACGGCCGCGCTCGTGAGACGGCCACACTGATTAATTTCACAAAAATTATCATTCTAATCATTTATTTCGCATGTCTGATTTCTAATTTCACTTCACGTGGGCATTCGAGGCACCGCAGCACATGACAGACATGATGTAGCACATGTCCACGGCTCTCAATACCAACAATTAGGCTCCAAGTTAACGGCGGCTGAGATAATTTTTTTCTGGGCTGCGAATTAGCGTGATGAGCCCGTGAGGGTACAGGGCCATGATACAACCGATGGGGGATTTTTTTGCCGTGTTTGTG
>VOMN01104725.1:0-25176 GCA_014899125.1 Orchestia grillus | reverse complement strand
TTATTGATGCTTCAGGGGAAAGAGTGATCCAGGAAAACTGTATAAAACATTTTGATCGTGAAATGTATTTCCGAGAAAATGAACAACTTGTAAAAAAAATGTTTCGAGCACTCGTTTACTATCAGTAATGAAACTGCAATGGATATCATCTGCAAAATACGAGGAAAAAATAATACAATTCCTTTTTTTGTAGTAAAAGTGCGATGAAATACGTATTGATTAGGGATAGCTGAAAAGAATTGACATGATTATTCAAAACAGCTTTAAATTTGAAAATTAAAAGGGATTTTAACATTTTCATTTCATGGGGGAATTTTGCTCAACCTAAAATCTTGATGCTATTCAAGTCTATTTTAGTACTACCTTCAAAGGTACAATTCTGGACGGCTAAGTGAGACGGGCTTGTATTCCTATTTTTGTGGCTGGTTCTTGTGTTACTATTGATTCTAATGTTATTTTTTGTCGCTGGGTCTGAAGGTTGATACTTCTACCTAGTTGTTGTCTCTGTTTATGTATTAGGCTTTTGAAGTAACGATTTGTTTGAGTGCTGCGAGTGGAGGCGTGGTGATGCAACTGCTGTTGATGTTCTTGGTGCTACTTTTCTGCTGCGGAGGCTGTTGGTACTACGTTTTTTTCGTTTTACTACTTTACTAATACTGCTGCTGTTGATGTTACTGGTGCTACGTAGGGACTGTTGCTGATATGTTAGTACTACTTTTCACTCGAGTTTGTACTGACGTCGCCCTCATTGGTGCTTTCGTGTTAATGATGTGCTGTAAGTGGCGGTAGAGATCCTGGTTCTATTGTGCTGGTAGGAGTGGTGGTATTGTTGCTCTTGGTGCTGCAATTACTGGTACTGGTGCAGATGTAGTGGCAAGTACTAATATTATGCCCAGCGGCACGAGTACTGCATCACTAATATTGAACTAATATTAGTGATGCAGTCACTAATGATGGGGTTGTCATGCGACTCAGGTGCACCACATCTCTGAATCGTGGTTAAAATCTAATAAAACACTAAAAAATATACCGCATTCAAGAGGAACCAAACGTGAAATTGGGTGATAAAAATGAATTAAAATGATTAGTACACATTTTTTAGTGTTCATATGTAGACAAGATTTTTGCTCATATCTTGTGGCTTTTTATTTTTAAAGTCGCAACAGCTTTACAATTTTGGTGATTGTCGGAAGCGTCAAAATTCTGTTCTAGCCCGCTTCACATCGCGAGTTCAATCCATCTCGGCAAAATTATTTGCAGGTGCTTGTAGTTCAAATTACTGGCCAGTATTTTGGAGAAAATTTTCCGCTTTTTTCATCGACATGAAGTCATTTTTGTTCGCCCTTCCATAGTGGACGAAGAGCAGCCATGGATCTTCTGTTTTCCATTCTCGAAACATTTTCCTGTCTCAGTTTATTCGGTCGACTGCAGCAACACACGTCGAGCGTCCCCAGAAAATTGAACGATGTCCATAAGTTCACATTCATTTCGTAGAGGATAGGCATAAGAAACGTTACCTTTCCATTTCCGGCGCAGTCCGTATTGACTGGAAGATGCTGCTGCTCGCCAGAGACCTATTCTTTCGTTCTATTAAAATGGGATTTCTGGCATAAATTCTCAGGCCGAGGCTCTTGAACAAAATTATAGCCATAACTTGAAGTTAGTGTTCGGGAACTCGAACAAAATGACTCCACGATTTGGCCCGAAAATCTCAATGCAAGTAACGAGAAAAATGTGCTCTAAATGCTCTGGAGGGAGCTGCCACCCCAGGGATGTGGTGCAAAGAAGCATCCTTGAGTTTATGCGAGTTCGCTTGAGTAATGCGCCTGTATATCAAGTCCTTCGCCCTTATTTCTCCAGGGCCGCACAACTCGCGCCCACACTTCGGCTGTTACTGATCCCTCCCTCTTCGTTATCCAAGAGTTCCAGCAAACCTTACCGATAGCTAGTAACTCTATCAGTTCCGTGCTCTTACATTTCCGCGTGATAAAAGGCTGGCAAATGTAAATGATGATGCCACACTTTCTTCTTAGGCGATAAGAATTTTCCAACACCTATTTTTGAAACTTTCATTCCCTTACTTGAGAGCTCAAGGTATATTGTAGTTACTATTTCTTTAGCTGTCAAATTTTCTAAAAGATATTTTGTGTGAAGTACGAGTGTCAGAGGCGAGTCTTTATATTTTGAGCTGTGTTATCTAACTTGGGTGCTTGGAGAAGCCAAAATCTTCCCTGACGAACGTTTTGACGTTTATTCTAGACACGAGAGCGTTGATTTGAAAACCTCGCCTTCCAACCACGAGAGTGACGCTTATTCGGAGGTTGCTAAATTTAGATTTTGTTGATGTATTTTGATCGTATTCCTTTTAGTTTCGAAATACAATTTGACATAACGTAGCATTTCCTTGAAAAAATCTAAAATTTGTTCGCGTTGAAATATATTATTCATCTTTTCATTGGTGAATTTATCTTTAGTTTGACCAATTATTGATCCTCAACGACCGTTTTCACTTGTCAAGTCGAAAAAAAAAAATTCTGGTAAATTAACACCTCAAGGCTGTTGCAGTCTCGGCGCCTGCTCCGATGTGAGGCGCAGCGCAAGTTATCGAAATCCAATTTTAGCCGCGGGCAAATGTGACATCTTCTTGCAGGAGGCAAGAATCTCGTGAGGAACACTCGAGGCTGTTGACTCGGTGTTCTGCTCACCCAATTCCAGCTTCATCTGAGCGCTTGTTTGAACAGTGCCATCCAAAGGAGGTAGCGATACTTGCCTTGCAGGGTCTGTCCTTTGCCCATTTGATCTCTTCCTTTATTTAATTTTTCCTTTGTTCCGTGGACATTATGCTCCGTTAATTTGGAATTTCCTCTCGGGCTGAACTGCTTTTGCTTGTTTGCGCTTGGATTAAGGCTGCAGTGTTTTTATTGTTGTTGCGATGGCCTAGGAGTAAATATCAATATGACCGTGTAAATGCGTATTTTATGTCTATCCGCAAAATTTAGCGCGAAGCTATTTACTGAAGTAATATTCGAATTTTTTAAATGTTCTTCCTTCGTAATATTTTGATCGCAAAGAGATCCTGTCGG
Organism: Orchestia grillus; assembly: GCA_014899125.1. Classification (NCBI taxonomy): domain Eukaryota; kingdom Metazoa; phylum Arthropoda; class Malacostraca; order Amphipoda; family Talitridae; genus Orchestia; species Orchestia grillus. Next base: position 22,093 of record VOMN01104725.1, on the reverse strand, counting down.
CACACGCATGGCTTTGAAGAGAAAGCCTTGAGGGGAGCGCGTGAAGCGGCATGCTGGCGCGGAGTTCCAGCCGCGGTTATGAGGCCATGTGAGCTCATGGTATTTGGTCCATAGGAAGTCCCTCAATGTCGTGACGAGCAAAGTTTCTCGCGCTGCAGGAATGGAAGCAACTTGGACGGTGTGATGGTGGGGCGGCATGCCGGACTGATCACACTGGCCGACCTTTGATGACAACGTCGCTCTGCGAGGCCCCTGTGCCTGTACCACAGGGCCGCTGTGCTGGACAGGACGTCCCTGCGGTGTGGCAGCGCCAGACACAATCTGAAGCAGTGGAAGACACCTTCTGACCGCACCTAAAATGCTGCCTAGACTTTAGTCCCACCAGAAATACATCTTTGTCACAACTGCTTCTTGCCTGGATGGACCAAATTTTTCCGCCCGTCTGTCCTGTGCGGGGAAATATCTTTTCCCGCCGCAAGCGCGGGAGTTGCGCGAGTTTACCAACACTGGGCTGTTGCAACGATGCGTGTCAGGAAACATCTCGTGAGCAGCATTGAAAAATGGTATTTCAGCGACTAGTGCAATTTTGGGGGGCATCGAGGCTTTTTTGCTGATTTTAAAGGATTACAAAATGTTCACCCTATACCTCCAATCTTGTTCAGTGGGTAATTTTGAACGAGAAATTTTAGCTTTTCAGTTTATTGCGATTTATGTGGATGAATTTTTAAAACTTTGAATTGGACATTCATGATGAATAACTATGACTGATGAATAACTAAATTCATCTGCATTGATTTAATGCTATTTTTCCTTTCTTACTGATTGAGCTCACTTGTTTGAATTTTTTAGAAATTGCGGCTCCAACTTTCCCTCCCGCCAAACATTTGTGCTTCGAATAGCACTTCTGGGCGCGAAAGTCTGTCACAAACGGAGCAGTTCAGGGGGATTCCATTGAACATTGCTGGAAGTTGAGCGCCGCCCGAGTTGGGTGTGCGACCGCCACGGCAGTGTTGCTGCCAACACATTTGGATTAGAGACAACTTCGCTATTGGGTGAACAGAGCAGATTTGTTCTTCCGAGGGGAACTGCTCGAGTGCTTCTACAAAGCACTTCTCGGTTCATACGAGGTGCTCTCGAATTATGAATTTTGTTAATGTTATTACTATTTTTTAACACTGTCGCGAACACCGTTCTTCATAAAAAGCGTTTTGAATCAAGAGGTCTGCAGTCGTGCTGCAACTCGCTTTAAAACCTGCATTTTTAAGTTGCCTTTAAAATTGTTTGGGTGTAAAAGCGTTTGAATAAATGAATTTCAGGTCATCGGGGAGTACTTGCTTTGCCGTCAGGCATTCGAATAATTATTCTTCCATTGGCATTTCTTCTGGCGTAGATGTTTTCGTCATTAAACGTATGTATTCAACTAAACATTGAAAAAAATTTTGTCGTCAGACTGAGTTTAATTAGTCACGTATATTTTTATTTGCATACCTCAGACCAAACTGGGGTTTTAAGTTAGACGGCATTTATTCAGCGACGCAAATTTTTGCTTGCATACTTCGTACCAAACTTAGACCGAAATAAATGAAGAGTTTTTGAACACAAGAAGAGTAAAAACTATCAGTGATTAAAAATTTGAAACCCACATGCGAGGTTTGATACCTTGGTTTCACAAAACAAACCGCTTTTTGGTACAACTGTTGGTATCCTTTTCCATACATGAAGGTTATGACTGGACGTCAATATGTGTCCGTCTTCCTCGTATGTGCAGGGTTCAACTGCGTATTACCATATTTCATCTTTCTTCTTAAAGTAAAAAGACTTTGTTACCAATATTGAGGCTTACAGGTTTTAACATTATTATCATTTGCCCCCATGGACCGCGTCCCTGACGCCCGGCTCCACGCTGCACCCTGAGCAGGGCTGACATGGATTGTAAGTGTCCAAGGCGATATTCGCTTTGCAAGCGGTGTCGCAATGTCATGATTCAGCTGATTTTATTACGACCCACAATGGGTTATTGCAAATCCCTTTGTCCAATAAAAAACTTCCAAATTTGTTCGTATGTCACTCGATAGTGATGTAGTTAAAGACGTTTTGCCTGCTTTTGATTTGGCACTTTCTGCGGTGTTCAAGAAGTTTTTGTGTAAATTACCTGAGGTAGAATAGCGGTGAGGCAATGCATGCCTTCAGCCTTCTTTTGGCTTACAACTGCCATACATTTCCAAAACTTCGCAAGCATCCCAGGAGCTTTTTCAACCCTTGTATTGAAATTTTTAAAACTTCGGCGGCTGGAAGTGATAATGAAATTTTTAAATGCATTATTTTTAAGTTTCATGAACGTTTCATGTCGTATAGCTGACTTATTTCTTAACCTTCCAAATTCCACATGAACCGTCAAGAAATATAGGATACACTCGAACCGCCTTCGTTCGTATGGCGAGTGCGCTTATACTCGTGTTCATTTCGCAGTGTCTTTTATCTTTCACTTCACATGTCCAGTCCTTTAATCTTGTTTCCGAATCCTACCCTTCTGGCAGCTCATTTTTGAGCTGAAGATCGTGCCTGCAGCCTGGTAGCAGTGCAATATTCGCCAGTTTTCTTTCCCCTCGAACGCCCGCGTGTGCAGCGAAGTGCACGGCGGTGCCCGACTTTCATCAGTCACTTCATGCGGCGCTGTTTCCATCTGGCCGCAGTGGGCCGACAGGTCTCAGCAATGGTGCAGGCTCCACTCAACTGAATACAGATCCCTAGTTTTAATTGGGGTCTGCTCTGGAGAGCAGCCTTCCTAAATATTGAGTCCGATGCTACTGCTCCACTGCTCTTGTTGCTGTTACTCCCCTGCTGCTGCTGCAGCTGGTACTCTGCTCTTATTTTTGTTATTCTGTTGCTGCTGCTGTTGGTACTCTGCGCTTGTTATTGTTATTCTACTGCTGCTGGTACTCTGCTCTTGTTATTGTTATTCTGCTGCTGCTGTTAGTACTCCGCTCTTGTTATTGTTACTCCGCTGCTACTGTTGTTGGTGTAATACTGTTGGTGTTACTTCTCAGCTAATCTCGTTACTGCAGTATTGTTGTTGTTACTTCACTATCGTTCTTGTTGCTGAACACCTGTTGTTAATTCACTGTTGCTATAGTTGTTACTCCACCGTTGCTTCTGTTGTTGTAGCGCTGTTGTTGCAGCTGCTGCTGCTACTGCACTTTCGATGTGCTATATTTTTGTCCTCTCGACAGTGCTGTTTTTATAGTCGCATTGCAACTTTTCTTGCGTTTCCTTTTTTACTTATCTAGTATTGTCAAGAGTTCTTTTAATTTTTCAAGACCAGATTTATATTTCCTGCAATTGATTGACTTCCTAGATCTGAAATTTCAGCACATATTTTTTCTCTGACAGCATCGAGGTCCCATGTAGACGCGCCCTTGCTTTTTCTACGAACCTGTCGTCCGTAGCCTTTTTATTCTATCCATGCTTTTCCTCATCAAGGCGTCCGGGTTATCGAGGAAACAATTATGTCAGGATTCTCGTCCGCGCTCCACTTTATCTTCATAAGATTCGAACGCTGCTTTTTGTTATCGGTTGATGCTGGTGGCTCTTCCAACGCAGACAAAAATATTTTGAACCTTTTTCGTACTTGAATGAAGTCCTGATTGTACTAGACGTTTGTCTTTTCAAAATACCTTTGACTGGAACGTTGTTCCAATGATTTGAGGTTTCAGATTATTTATTCATTGAAGTGTATGCGTGCATGTGCAATGATAAATGGCCGGAGGATTCTTCGAATCGTTTGCATTAAAAGTACAGCACGCCGTTCCCTCATATTCATCTGCGAGGTGTGATTTCACAGTTATAATCCTTTTCATACAGTCTTAGTTCTTTACACCTGCAAGTAGTTAGGCGGTACCGAAATTTAGTTTTTCCTTATGCAAGTCCTATTTAATCTAATTTTCGATTATGTAATGCCGAAGATGTTAACAAGCAAAAGACAAAAATAAAAATTGAATCCGTATTGCAATGTAAAGCGTAATACTTCCTATTTGTATTCAACTGAGGCCCGCGGTGCTCTTTCAAATTTTACTTTCTCGTAGCGAGATCCGTTTCCTAGAAATGCCCTGTTTTGCCTCTTTGGTGTTGCACAGCACCAGTCGTTCTCCCGTGCTCCGTTTCTAAAGACCCTCACTCAATGAATAAATGAATGCTTAAAACTTTATCTTCTCGAAGACGTGGCACGTGCGGAGAGATGTGCAGCAGTATCAGACTCTATGAATAAATCCAGTTTACTTCAGGGAAGGCCATTCTTTAGGGCACATATCCTGGTGTCAGAACAATGCAAACTATTCTGGACGGTTTCTATTGCTACGGCATTCCATGAGGGTGATATGAAGTTCCTTCCCCTGACTCTAGGTGCCCATAGAATTTATCTCTTATGCAATGGCGTATCGAATATCCATTGAGGCGGTCGTTACCACCAGCTTTGCTCTTTTGGTTTAACGGAGTTCCGTAATCACCCAGACGATTAACCCAAGAATTGACCCAACATTAACCCGTTAAAATTAGGGTAAAAGTAAGGGTTTCCTGACTGCTTCTGTTAATTTAGTGTTTGATATTAGGCGACTTCCTCACCGCGTTGGGAACACTATCCTTCTAATCATCTATCAAGTGCACCCATAATTTCCTCAAGGGTTAGATTCCTTACCAATAAACCAATTTCTGTAATTTCCTTGCTATGTGTACATACGGCTCGCGTGAAATTCGTGTTAGAAGAAGCGTGCACTTCATTTTCGAATCACTGCAAAGCCCTCATGCGAATGCAAAACACATTGAGCGGCTGCACATCGTTTGGCTGTAGAGTGGAGGTCGTTGCGTGCCTATGGATGCTGGCCGTCCATTATTCAGGGACGCTGAGACGAGCTCCCTGTCCTCCTTACTCGCTAGTTTTCAGCTCACCATTCGCAGGGAAGCGGCCCAACTGCTAAGTCAAATTTCACTCGCACGGCTTCTAATGTTCCTCTCTCCACTCGAAATTCGTTTCCAGCAAAGGAAAAATTCGCTGAGGAAACGTGTAGCGCGTCGAACGCGTCTGAGTTGAATGCGAATTCATTTGAATTTATTTGGTGCTGGCTCCTCGCCTTAGCTTGCAACTAGAGCAAGTTTTGGAGCTGAGGTACGGAGGATGCGAGCTACAAATTGGTAGGTAGCACTGGCTCAGACCTGGACTTCAATTTGCTCCAACTTTGTGGACAATATTACCTTTTTATGTCACAACTCCTAACACGCGCTCCGCGATGGCGGCCTCCGAGTAAATGAACTGTCATGTTCGTTCAAATTAGTCGCACTTTGCCTCCTTTGAAAACCTTGACTTTTTTGTGGCCACCCCCTGGGTCCCGATATTGTGTCCGGCGCGACTAAATTTTATCAGATCACGGAAAAGAGTCTTTTTCGTGCCGTGAAAGGAGAGCATTAGCGCGTAAATTGTCTTTCGAGATAAAGTGATGGCTTCCACGGAGTCCCGTACGCTCAAACTTTACCTTAAATAAATGGAATTGCAGCTTTCTTGCGTCACGTTTCGTCTTGGCAGATACCGAATTCATGCCAGTACCCCACTGAAACCTTGTGTTATTTTGTGAAATGTTCAACCATCAATCGTTAAAAAGCGCTCACTATTTTTTTAATTTTAATTTCATTATTTAGAATTTCACTGCTCACTGCTGCTCTCCGTATGGTCCCTCGCACTTCAAATTTGAGTCCAATCTGACGATTTTTGTGTGCAATCTTTTGTTCCTTGCATTTTTGTTTTGCTTTTTACGGCAGCTTGTCAAGTTTTATGGTCGTGTGTGTTTATGGCTTCCCTTGCTCGGTGCAATGAAAATTTGTGTTTGTTGCCAAAAAGCTCCTCGTTTTTGCGAGCTCGACGGCGTAATAAAACCTGCAATTTACCTCGAGTGATTCTCAGCCTCTACGTTCTATGAGCTCAAATTCAATTTTCAGTCATTCATTGCTGAGAAAAACGATGAATCGCTGAAGTCGTGAAGCATTCATTTCAGCGTGTCCTAATGAAAATTTTAATTGGGGTCGGTGTTGGAAGTCCCGGATTATGCTTTTTTGAACTCGCTTTGAAATTGGAATTGGTAATGCCCAGGAGAATCACTCGTTACCCTTGTCTCTGCTGAATTAATCTTTCCTTGGCGATGACGAATAGATCTCTGCTCACCTTCCCAGCGCGGAGGCAAAACCTCGAAATTTTTCTCCTAAGATCTTAAAATTCGCTCTGAAGCAGAACAAAGTGCCTGTGCACCGGGTCTCAAGTGTCCCATTTATTTCGTTTTTTCATTCCATTTTTGATAGGTGACTTCTCAATTCGTCCAGTTCACGGGCTTATGAATTTGTTTTCTTGCGTGGAAGAAGTAAATTAATCTAAGCTCGAGAGCATGCGTCATAATAAAAGCATACCGTTTTTTTTACATTTTTCGAAATTTTTAAGATGAGTAGCTCCAGAAAACTGTGACGACCGAGCTCTTAGATCATCAAGCGTACTTGTAACGTGGTTTGCTTGTATTCATGACGGTCTTAGAATTCGGTCAAAAGATAATTTTCATTCCTAAAGTTGAATTTAAATTTTGTCACGCGATTCATTCGCATGAAATGCGTCGTAGCTTGGAAAGGCTTCAAGTTCTCTCTTTTTTTGACTCGTGAGTTAGAATGGGAGGTGGATCATTTGGAGGTCATATCCGGGCACGGAAGATCTTCTGGCAGAGGTCTTCTCCTAGGAGAGAACAACGTCACAACTTTCTTACCATGACAGGAAATGAAAACTGTTTCCTTACCTCATACAAAAGGGACGTCGGGAAATGACCTCCTTCAACTACTCTGTGATAAATCATCTTTCCTGATCACTTTTTCGGTCTCACTACTCGCGTAAGCACACTGTTAATGTTCTAACACTCAACTTTCCCTCTGTGGTTGCGTCTTTTTATTACTACTCGAGTTCCTATTTTCCTTCACCCTTATTCCCTATGCGTTGATTTTTCTGGTCTCTCAATTGATACTTTTTATAACCCTTTCTTTAGTTTCTCTTTTCAATTTTTTTCAATTCGACCTATTTTTCTGACACATGCGCAATTGTCTCTCGTATTTATCTATTATTGTCTATTCCGCGGCCAATCGATGAAATTTACGTATTCGAAAGGTATGTTGCGAGTTATTTTGTTTTCTCGCAGAAATCGCTTGTAACTTTACGTAGTAGTTATGTAAGTAGTTTTAAGGTTATTTTGCTTCGCTATTGAATAAAATTGCAACAGGAAGCTCAAGCTTCAAATAACTGGCTTTGTTACCACTGTGGTGGAAGAGATTGCTGCTCTAAGGATGAAACTTGAAATCGACGAGTTAAGTACGTTACATCATGTTTTGAGAGAACTCACAGTAAAATTGATCAATACTCTTTCATTTGAAGAAGTCAGTGATGACGAAAAGATTCTGAATCTATATGTAATGTATTTCATGAACGTGCAATTTTCAAATGTATAACAGTATAGTGCGGGTTCCGGCCCCGTTTTTTTCAGTCTACTTGTTTTTTCAACGAGCATTTTTGCTATTAGAAAGCCTACCGTGGTTCATTTAGCAAGGCTTCATTGATGGAAGATATTTAGGCGGCAGAAAATAGGCCAACGCTGTGCGAGCTTTCGCACTCGACGACCAAATTACGGCCGCGGTTGCGACGGCCGCCCCGTCCATTTGCAGTCTCATTATTAATAGATTGGGCCCGAATTCGACGTTAATTTGCTTGTTTTGTTGCAGTTGCAGCGCCAGTTTGACGTAAAAATGCAAATTAAACGGAAACGAAGGATTTTTCAGCAAATTATTGCTGAGGACGCAGGTGTCGGAGTGACAGCCGAGCTTTGTCCCATCGCTGATGAATTGATAGCAGTGTCCCAATACGTCAGTTTTTCCTCTTCAGAATGACGGTGAGGGTTTTAATACCTTAACCTTAAAAATACAATATTTCCTAGCGATCTGAAATATCAATATTTACTGAGTCTTTTCAATTATCATGAAGTGTAGCGGTTTATTCACAGAGGTTTCTACGCTATTTACCGCCACAATAACTTCAACGGATGTTTTTTTCAGCACGCTCATCACTAATCACTCAATCTTGACACGGATGTTGACTATACTCAGGTACGTAAGCTGAGTTCATTCGTTTGCACTTCAATTACTCGTAACTAGTGGGGAAACTTGCCTACACATTTGTAAGGCACGAATATGCATTTCCTACATTCTTCATCACCTTCATAACTCTTAATAGTGATGAGTTCTATGTATTTTTGTAAATATTTGATTTTTCATCGTTGACTTATAGCTACGTACATGATCTTGACGGACAATTTATTTTATCATGTTCATTGAACCCTGCAGTTAGGCCTGACGTAAAAGCTGATCCTTTCTTACTACTTGCATAGCTTACTGGTAAGATGAAGTTGAAGGTACAGCACAAAAATAGCTGCCAGTGGCTTACATATGCAAGTAAACATTTAAAATGTCTAGTTTCGCGTCTCAAACATTTACACGTAAATTGAGCCGTAAATGAGATACGTGACCTAAAATGTTTTCGTAAAGCGCTTTGAAAATTAACTCGGCGTGTGGTGTAACTTATTGGCTCATCTCCCATCATACAAGTCTGATTTTTCGTCTTAATCGATATCAGTGTCATCAGGAAAACTCGAGTGGCTAGTTATTTAAGCTTGCATCGTCATTTTATCGGATACATTTGAGAGCCTAATTCTTTTCATTTGCTGTTGTAATATTGCTCTGGAACGTGCGAATAAAACTGTATCTGTGCTGTAACTCACCCGTGAGTTCTGAAAGTGGAGTTTTTTAAACGAGAATGAAATTTTGACTTATTATTTTCATACGAAGTATGATTGGATGAGACGTGGGCAGAGCGTCATGATATTATAGGAGCTGTGCAGCCATGTTCTAGCGTCGTCTTCATATCGCATCTGCCGAGGCTCTTCTTCTCTCCTTGACGTTGGCCTAAAGCCTCGTCTTTCAGCGCCTGAATTTTTCTTTTGTGTTTTTCGGGATTGGAACTTGCCAGTCCCATCTGGCATTGAGGACAACTTCCCGATTCCTTAGACTTTCATCGAAAAGCCGAGCTCTTTCATTGCTCGAGCATTTCTAGACTGAGAATGGCGTCTCGTTTACTCCTCTTTGAAACACGGACCCTAATAACTGAAGTGTTGCGTCTTCAAGAAACCTTCTCGAATACTGAACACGAAAATCGACATAGTTTAGCTGAAGACTGAGTAGTAGGGTTTCGTGTAAGCTTTTAGAAGTTTTTCAATTCGTCTGCCTCGTTGTTGTTTTTATGGCTGTAAGTGTAGCCCTGAGGTAAAAATTACATTTCGCTCTTCAAGTTTTCAATGGAATAATTTGAGAAGTAATACCTCGGGTTTCCTCATCCTTTACAAAACTCAACTACGTTAGAAGAAATTGCTCTAGACTGCGCGCTGTCGTTAACGCAAGCCTTAAGTTGCACTCGATGCTCTCAAAAACTAGGTTTAGCAGAGCTGCAATGCTTATCGCAGCACTCACATGGCACATTGGGAGGGGCCTCTCACAAAAACGTCCTGGAGAAAATTCTGAAATGTTTTCCTAATAATTTTTTGGTGCGAGCGTGTAGGCAGGCTGGAATGTTTGGATGGAAGCACCCTGAAATGTTGCAAATATCGCTGGGGACAAGGCAATTGCCCCCACCAGATGTGCGCCCCTGCAGCCGCTGTAAACACCTCCAGACAAATTCTGCGGTGGACCGCCTCGCCTCCGACCGCTGGCACACCTTGCTCGCATTCAGGACGGGGCCAAAGCATGAAATAGAAGCCAAAAAATGGCATAAAGTCGGTAACTGTAAAACGATAAATGGTATAATTTATGCGTCTTTAAATAATTCAAAGAGGTTATCAACCTCGGTGAATAATATTATTATACTACTAGCGTCCTTGCATTTAGTTTTTATGGGGTTGTTGCATTGTTGCAGTTTGGTAACTCGTTTCATGAGATTTTTACACTTACGCTGTAGGAAAAAGTCCAGAGTTCAGCTGCAGTTTCGAGGTCAGCCAGCAAATAATTTCTTTTCTTTATAAAGCATGCTTGTAAGCAGAACAAACCCGAGTGTTCATTAACACGTTCCCCTTGTATTGGGCCCCGGGTGTGCCAAAGAAGCAACTCATTCTACTGTTGGGTAATGGATTGCTTGTAAGTCAACACTCGTATTTTGATTACTCTTAAAGAAAACTCTCATTTTGAATGATTAAAGTAACTAAACCCTTTAATCCGAGGAAAAAGAAAAAGTGACCAAGAAGGACGCATGTTTAACTTTAAAACATGAGGTGTCGCTGAATTCAAATTAAACCTGAATCTGGAATAACCTAACAATGGGGCGGCCTAACGCAGGGAACGTGTTAATAGCATTACAGTGACTTTATTTACGTAGGAAGAGCGTTTTTGCTAATCCAGCAGATTCATATTTTTAGTTTAAAAAAATATGACTCTTCCATAAAAAATATTTGAGTTTTCAAAAAATCACGATGCGCCAAGTCCCGGTGCGCGCAGCACGAGTACGGGAGAAGCATTGTGAGAAAAAATGCAAAGCTTATAGTTCAGCGAGTAATTTTTTCCTATTGACGTTACGCAATAATTTCTACAGAAAATATTACATGAAGTTAGCATTTCTTGTTGCATTAGTTTTGCTGCATATCTCAGTTGTGGAGTCGTTAGTACACAACCACTCAGATATTTTCCAACGAAATTCTCAGTCATCAGATCAAGTTACGGCCAAATTTTCAAAGTTTATTTTCTAGTAGTACTTTTAGTCGGTCGTTCCAATGTCACGTGTTATCAGTCAGCCATGTTGGATAGCTTACGCGGTTTATTTAATCAGATTGATTTGTAATGAATTTCCTTATATCAAATAGAAGCAATTCACATAGCCATCTCTTCCTTCCCCCAACAAAAAAGATGGACTCGCAACCTCTTTCCTCTCCCCCAGGCAGGAGCATGCTTACGGCACGCTAAACCAACTCGGAAACATTTTCCAATTTCTGAGAGTACACACACAAGCTCGCGTCATTTTCTTTTCCAATTACATAAACTACAAAACTCGTTCTCCATAACTCGCATACTTCGTTTACAGGGAGCGCGCATATGTTTTGTTTACTGATGTCTTTTATTTCATTGTTTACCCGGCAAACAAGCACCTTTCTTCTCTGAGAGACTTGATAGTTTTTAGCAGGCCAAAATTTTTTTTAGGACTCGGCAAGCGCGCCCACACCGCGTTATTTCAGTGCCCTCGTCCCGTGCTGCACCTCTCAAACCGCGACGTGATATTGGACGTGGGTGAATATTAATTTCTGATTACAACGCTTGCATTATTTAAGCGGGCAATAAATGAGAGATTGCTTGTCTGTTACTCAATTTGTTGTTCGTCTCTTCGTTGTACCGTGATTGCACTGTGTAGTGTTATTTCTCTGTCTGGCAATTATGTGTTATTTCCTAACTCTTTTTATTGAGGAACAATAAAAAAGACCCATTATTCCTCAGAAACTTTACTTCTGTGTTATAAATTATATTCATTACTAGTATTTTGTTAAAGAGGGGTAAATTTAAAAATTTATTGAACTGACTACGGAACTAAAGTTCTGACATTAACATTTTTTCGTTTTGTTTAGTCACAAAGAAATAAATGGGGAAACATGGTTTTAACCAAGGCTCAAGACCAAAGTAAAATTTCGTCACATTGCTTAATAAATGTTTCACTTCGTGATGTCCCTTTGATTTGTGACACAATGAGAGAGAAAGAGAGAGGGAGAGAGAGAAAGGGAGGGAGACGTGGGTTATCTTCACCCGTTAAGCATACTACTAAAGCACCCTGGCCTCTGCACAGCACTTTCTTTCATGAAGATTCTCTTTACCGAAACTTTTCCATGGAATTTAGAGCTAAGATGCTAGACGAGGGCGTTCGTTTGCGCGCACAGCCATGGAAGCGGATTACCTGACTCGTGATGGTGGCGCTAGATGGGCCAAGTCAGGTGTTCCAGGCCCTCCTCGGCGGGTGTTCGCAAGGAATGATTCGGACCGGGCGCTGTGCTCCCAAGCCCCCACATGTCCATCCCAATGCAAATGGCGCCTCAAGTCGATGCTTGGAAGCAAGTTTGGGGGCTGTCTGGATAATTTTCACATAACCTGAATCCTGCTGGTATTATTTGAGCTTATTTATAGACATATTATTCATAAGTTGGAGGCTTGCCTCTCCGTTCTAACGCTGATACACGCCGAGTCAGCTCCTCTGATCACCTCGGGCTGCCACGGTTCTCTGCCGAGGCTCATCCTCCCTGAATAATGACTCTTCTTTTGTGATTAAATCTGCACCTCCACCGAGCCAAGAGAGAGAATCAAAGCAACGCAAGTGTGGCTCTGGCTTCTTACTTTTGTGACCGAAACTATCCCTAACGATTTGAGGTAATCTGGAGATTCCTGTGGATAGAAACTCCTCCTGCTCGAATGAACGTGAGATATATATTTTCATTATCCTGTCAACGTATTGCAATATGACATACGAGCTGCAGTAAATACCATAGATAACTATAATTTTACCAACGTCGTGAAATCTTACTTTTTACCTTGGTTCGAAAAGATATGTTTGGAAATTCTACCATCTTTCACGCGTCCTTATTGAATGCAGCAATTTCTCTCGCATCTTTCTATCATTTTCAATTGGCATGCAGTGCAGTAGTTGGACGTTCAACCTACAGCTGCGAACAAGCACTTACATCTTCAAGGTGGAAGTGTCGCACACTCGAGTCTAAATTCAATGTCCACCAAACTTCCAAGTTTCGTTCCCCTAGTGTGAAGTTTTGACGCGATTAATTTCGCACTTCTCGAGTTTTTGTGAGAATCATGATTCAGGGAGATTCTAGGAACTATTCTATCGCAATTTCAACATTTCTGAAAGAAATAATGAGCAGCGTCGCGCATACATGTCTGGCTGCGCTCAACTTCTTATTGCTTCCTGAAGAATGTCTGTGTGGAGGGTAAACACGACTGAATCGACATCTGACTCGCAGATCAGGGTGTCATGCAAAGTTTCCTCCGCAAAGAATCACCCTCGGAATGCCCGAGCTTATCCGACTCCGTTGGCAACAGGAGAGGTCTAGGCTACGCCAGCTCGTCCTGCTGTTGTTTACAACGTGGCGTTGTATGTGCTGGGTAATTGCTCCGTTTCTGCTGTTGAAACGTTTTAGTGCTGTTGAAAATACCGCGCATCGCCTGATTCAATGACGATTGTTAATGTCTGTCAAATTTAGATCGATGTTTTGCAGCACGCATTGTGGAAATGCACTTCATATCCCGATGCGATCTGCCAAAAAGAATTCTAGATGTATTTATGGAAATGTCTCATCATTGATAAATTGTTTTTAGAAAAATATTTCATTATGATCGCACGAAAACTAGAGAAATATTTTTTACGTTTAATTTTTGTACGTATGCAAGAAAATCGAACCTCTGCCTGTGGTGACAAAACGCTGCAGAACATTATAACTAAGAGAGTGCAGGGCTTCAGAGTCCTAAACGAGGTGTGCATAAGTAAGCTGTCCGTGAAATGCATTCTAACTGAATATTATAATTTTTAATATCATGGCGACGGAATAATGTAATTTAGCAACATACGAGAATACGCCTAACCCTTTGCATCTCCGAGGGTTGTGACAGATGTGTTGCTAGGCTAAATAGTTTTGATTAGTGAACCAAGTTTAAGCTGAATGTTCCATCACTTCATCTCAGTTTTGGCTATTATTGTTTATTTAATCCGATATCTTGAAGGCTCGGAGGAATTCAATGTGCTGAATCGCTAATGAGAACGGAAACATTTCTATTCAATGTAATAGAGTGCTCCATGGCACTAGAACGATGGTTAGAAACCACCCTTCTCGAATCGTACAAATATGTACGATTTTCAAACTTTTTATTATATACAAATATTGGAACAGAACATAGACATACAATTAAAGCTGACTCCTGAGCTGGGCATAGAGCTATAGCTAGACACTCAATGGTTACGGTACAAAGGTTAAATTGCATCACAAACGATACCAACGTTTTATCGTTAATTTTGAGTTACTTCGCTACTTTCTGCCCCTTTGAAAAGTAGAAGTTTCTTTGACTCGAAATTTAGAACGAGGCTTTCACTTTTAACTTATATACGCTGAGTCCATTTTTAGTCTCAACATTTTGAGGATGTTTAGGTTTCAGCTTCATAAAAATACAACACTCCAGAATCCTTAAAGTACCGTAGATCTATTCTAGTGTTTGCTATTCTTTCATACACCAGGTGTGTCACCAGACTTCGTTGATTACAAATCGCAAGAATTCTGAATTTTTTCTTGGTTGGAAACATTCAAGAGAGGAAATAGATAAGCCTGTCGAAGGCCTGGCTTGCTAGAATAGGCGCTATTTTTTAGCTAGCGTCATATTGTATTGCTGCCGATATTGGGCTATGCGAAGGGTCACCAGCTTCCATTGCCGCAATGATCGAAACCTCCGACGATTGCCTTCACGTTCTTGTTCGCAAGAGGTGCGCGCGAAAAGTTCTCGAACTGCTGGCCGCTCTATCTCCAGGCCAATATCTGCAATTAATAACAGGTTTTGCTCGATGTTCCGATGACGCCAGTCGAGATTTACAGCTCTTCTTTGAAAAATGCCCTCCATGTTTCTCGAAGATTATATACTGCACCGCTTAGTGTCTCGAGGCAATTCTTTTCATCGATAGCGGCTTGTGAGCGCGCTACAACGATGCTTGTGTTGCCAGCGTCTAAATTTTTCACGGGCTGTTCCACAAATGGGCTCGCTTGGTTTTATTTTCTTTTTGCAAGCGCAGCATTGACGAAGTTAATCCTTTTCCATCGTCTGCGAGGTGTGAATAAAAATATTTCGTTTTCAATCTACAGGTAAAATGAGTATGAAAAATCTATGTAATGTATAAATTGGTACATATATAAATTTTTCAAAAAGCTCGTTCTGACAAGATCTATAAATGATATGCATATTCCTCGTGAAGGAAATTTTTCTATACATGTTTTCAACGAAAACAGAAGGGCTGGAAATATGTCGTTCAGCATTCGAGCTAATTTGGAACCCAGTTGAAACGTCTCCTATACAGAGTTATGACTGTCTAACCAATAATTAATGCAGGACATTGACATGTATCACACTCAGTGCTCCCTGTTACGCCGCTAGGGCGTGGACGCTTGCCGAAGACGACGTAGGATGGCCAGTTTCATTCATTTAGGCGGAGAGCTTTCTGTTCTGAGGTCTGAGGCTGCAGTGAAAGGAAGATTCTTTCCACGCACGAGTCCCCCGAGCGGAGTCCGGACACGCTTCCAACTTGCCTCCAAAACAAAGTTATTTGCGTCACAAAAGGATTTTTATGGCGCTGGCCATGGTTGGATTTAACATAGTTTGGCTGGCAAAGTCATGAAAAAATTCAACTGAGCTCGAAAAAGTTGCCGAAAACAAATTAGTGACGGCCTGAAGTTTGTCCTTGGACCTCACAAAAAATTTGGAGACTCATTTAGAGTTTCCTGAAAAGATGCGATGAAAGAGCAATTGTTGGTTAATTATTTGCAAGATACTCGTACGTAGTTCCGAGCTAAGAAAACGAGCGAATTTGTTACTTGGTTGAAGTATCTGATTAATGCGAAAAGTAGTATAAACGTTTATGGAAGAATGAAATTACCTAATTGTTTTTTTCACTGAGCGAGGAAGGCTGCTGATTTCCTAGTGCATTATTTTTGGTGGAGTCACACAGCGATTCTGGCAAATCGCAAGTACAGGACGGCAATAGTGAAAGATTTTCACTGTGTCCGAAAATCGGACAAAACCTGAGCACAGAATGGCAGGCTGGAAGTTCTGCAGTGTCGTCTCGAGCATTTTTTCTTATCTTTCTCTCATTGCGAGTGTCATCGAAATTTATGATGGTACAAATGAGGCCCAGATATTATTCAGTATTGTTTGAAGCCAGTCAGTATTTTTCATTTTCTAAAATTAAATTCTTCAACCTATCGCACATGCCAAAATTGAGGTAGAGATATCACAAACTGTATTTTAGAAAGAGACTCTTCAAGTCATCATCGCTAACGTAGTTATGGAATTTCAGTATTCCTACTTTTTTCCCTCAATAAATAGTTAACTTTAAAAACTCTTCGCGTGAGCAGTCTTTCTTTTTATACGTCAGCATAGTTCTTTTCTCATGAACTTTGTGTGTTCAGCAAATGAATGAAATAATTATATTAGATGCTGAAGTTAGACGGAGGAAAGTGTCGCCGAAGGTGGCTCGTCTTCTCCCCTCCCAAAGTAAATTCATCTGCGAGTTCATCCAAACCGAGTCTCTTGCTGGAAGTTCTAATTTTGTTCCGTGGAATTGAACTGCTGATCGTAACGAACTTAATAGCCAAAAGAAGCCGGGCAACTTGACTAACTTTTCCATCCAGGATCCAGAACTTTTTCTGAGGCTCTAATACCGAATGAGATCTCCCGGCCATCGAAGGATGAATTCTCCCGGTGATGCCGGGCTTCCTACCGCGTGCGTCGCTGGAGCTTTTTCTCGGCGATGGAAACTCCTTGTCTTGTGGAGGGCATTGCAGTTGTAAGATGTAGTATTTCTTTGTTGAAATGTCATTCTTATAGGTTTTTGTAGGGCGAATAAATAGTGGTCTCTTTCAAATTATGTCACTCATTCTGAATAGGAAAGTTTGAATATCTGTAATTTATGAGAGTTCCATGTATTTCAGGTTCGACTTTGTTTTTAATATCCTCCCATAGAAGTTTCCGAAATTACTTTAAATATTTGCCAAGGTGTGTCATTGCTTTTCTCCAGAATGAAATATCACCATACATTTTGTTCTGATTTAGCTTTGCAACGAAGGTTTTTTAAATTGCTGACTCCCTAGCGCTTACCATGAAGGTTTTTGACTCCAAATTTAGTAGAAGCGTGGAATTTCGAGGCATTTTCAGTGTGTCTAATAATGTTAGAATATGGACCTGCAGTGCAGGCAGCGAATTAAGTCAGCCACACAGCCTCTCTCTTTAATATTAAACCAAAAAGCCGGCGCGATCTCATGATATTGAGCCTAAGCCCAAGAGCCTATAATCTTTATTCAGGTTAGGCAGTTGTGGAGGATTAGTTCTACTTACGGCATCGAGGACCCTGAGGAAAAATATGCTATTAGCGGAGGCCTCTGAGATACAAGCCACCGTCTCCATGAGATTTGGCTTATTCATGAACCACAGAGTTGCTGCTTTTCTGACCTTTTGGCACTGAAGCTATTCGAAATGCTCCATTCGGCTGTGTGCCCTGCTGCTGTATTGTGTTTTGTATTTCTGACAAAAATATATTCGTTTTTTTTTAAACACTGACTTTCCTTGCGAGTCAATGATGAGCAAGAAGGAACGACAGAGCAAAGGGTCTAGTTTTGTTAAAATAATTGAAACAGACTTTTTTTAGTGACCATTTGAGACATACTTTTTATCTTCGAGTATTTGCTCAAGCTTTTGTTGTAAAAATAACGCAACAAAAAGGTATCTGGCGAAATTTTCAAAGCAGTTTGGGTACTTCCGGTGTTCTTTAATTAAAAGCGAGTAACTGGCATGTATTATTCACTGATTATTTTAAACCTTCATATATATTTGTCGTGTTCTCAGTTTTTTCTAAACATGCCTTGTATATGATGCAACTTACGCGTGGCATCTCAGCCACTTATCTTTGTCATCCTCTCCGTTACCGCTGTCTGTTGTGAGCCTTGGCGGCTATCACGAGAAAAACAAGTGAGCAAATTGTAGGAGCTGTCACTGCTGCAAACTTATGACGCTCAGCACGACTGCGACCAGCTTCACCAACCTCCTCAGACTCGAGTTTTTCATCCAAAGCTTCCATAGCAGCTACTCCTGCTGCTCAGTTCCTCGGCGATTGTTTACCTCCGTCCAGTTGTCACTCCGTGTGGAGGATATCTAATGGTTTTCTCGTGTTGTTAATTAAATTCAGCAGGTAGCGACTGACATTCAGCGAAAACAAAAGCGCGGTTAGAATTTTAATTACGCTTCCTTAGTAAGCCATTCAAGATGAAGGATGTCAGGCCTTTGTCAAATGTCCAAGGGACGCTGCTCGACCTTTCGCTCCGCAATTAATTTAGAATGCTAAGTAAAAACTATTCTATAATAAGCTGGTGGATGCACACTTGATGCCATTGAAAACTGCATTGCGGATTGTACAGTACGCGTTAAATGCTAAAACTTATTTAGGATGTTATCCTGCACCCAATGTTGAAGGTTTCATAGTTTCACTTTGGAACAAATATTTTTTCTTTTTCATTTGATCGAGTATTGAAATAAAAATTGCAAAGCGTTCATGATGTTCTTCAATAGAATTACAAGTGGACCTAGGCATTCTGACACCGTTATAGCAATACTCTGTACATGCTACCTGAAAGTAAGCCTGGCATGTGTTGGGACAGCAGCTTGCACAGCGTAATGAGGTGTGAGGGGACTTTTACTAAGTTTGTTCGTACTTACTAAAACGGAAAAGAGTTTCGAGTTCGAAACTCGATGAAGAAAACGCTCAATTTTCCATTACGTAATTCCATTCACATATTGGATCCTTGATAAGAATGAAATATCAATCCAATAGCAACATAATTAATTGTTTTAGAGTATCAGAATTGTCTAAGCTATTCTGTTATTTGAAAAATATTAAACTGATTATTTTGTGACGTATCTTTTCACGGATGAAAAATTCAACGTTGTGTTGGAAATGGAAATATAGTTATATACTGTTGTAAAATTCGTCTCTTATTTGTCTCGCGTAATGCTTTTCGAAAAAATAATCTTATTCTTTGAAATCATTGTATGTGCACTGAGTGCACCAAGACACACTTAAACTTTTCTAGTTCCAGCTAAACTAGATAATTTTCGCCGAGATTCCAGCTACCAGCGTCGGAGTGGTCACCATATATGGCGCTGCAGTGGCAGAAGAAGCTAGTCATTTGTTAGCAGAGCTGCACTGTCTTCTCTTAAACGCGGTCGCCGAATGCAGACTTCATTTATAGCGGGCAAGAGTATTCGGAATGCCTCCGGGTGCGAGTTAATGAAGCCTGAATGAGGCACATTTGCAACCTGAAATTCTGAGCTCATGATTTGCTTATTTTACTGACAAGCCGAGCTAGCCAAGTCCAGGAGGCATGTTGTTGGATGATGCGCAAGATTTCGTCAGAGTTTCAAGTTACAATAGACTTTATATTAAAATTTTACAATTCTTTTGATGGTCAAGGATGAGGTGATGCAATGTTCATTAAGGATCCCAATAAATATAATGCTATTGTTTCGATATCTTTAAATTTCACGAAACATTCTCTGTTATCGAGTTAAGTATTGCTCATGTGTCTTGAAATGTTTATTCTTCGTTTCAAATTAATTTCATGGATGTTGACTCGGACAATAGAGCAGAAACTTGAATTAGTGTTGTGTAAATGAGATTGAACTTACATCTGAGCTCACTAAGTTTGAGTAGCACGCGTGTTAAATGTATTTAAGCTTTTATATTGCACAAAAATGAGTTGAACTGTTAAGCATTAGCTGTTCCATGAGGTAATGATCAAATGGTTGCATCAGTTGGCAGACCCAGCCTTTACGAGATCCTGTCTCGTTAATTCTTTAGTTTTTGCATCGCGCGAGTCTTCCAGACAACCAAAGAATCAACACGAAATGTGGAGGCGCTTTTTTGCCACTTTTCGCGAGGCTGTGGCTTTGCCGACCAATAATTTCCTCTAGGAAAGTGACAAAGGCAACAATGGCTAAATAATTGCCTCCATTTTACCGATAATGGAACACTCCCACTCGATGCATTAGCAATCTCACTGAATCTTGCCGCAATCCAGCCGAGTTTGGCAGCTTTTGAGACCGGAAAGATAGGATTCTGTGTGTCGAAGTGAAGGGTTTACAGTGCACGTTCCAAAGGTGTCGACTTTTTATGCATGTTCTTTGGCTTCAAATTAAAGTGAGAAGTGTTGAATACGCTCAACAAGTAATAACCCACATCAGAGAATTATAGGGAAACATTTTTTTGTGAAGATGTAGCTACAGCTAAAGAATCACAGTGCTGATTAACTGAATTTTCAAGTTGAGCAAGAAATCAGCGTCTGACCACCGACTGACGCTGACTAAAAGTAACGTCAAATTCTTGCGCACTGAGTTCCCAGTCAGCTGTTACGTTGCAAACTGAGGTTTTTAGTGCTATTTGTATTCGAACTTTGACATAAAATCCCATTCATTGAAATTTCCCTTAAATGATATCAAAATTTTACTGAATACAGCATAAAATTAGGTATTAAACAGGTATTTTCTTCTCTGTATTCAACAAACGTGACTTAATGCACAGCTGTTACTGAATCAGTTTTGGGCGAATATAAAATACAACGGTTTAGTTTTCGTTAAAGTGCGGGTACACTATTTTCAATACGGCTCAATAATTGATGCTATGATGGTAACGTAATAATTATTTATCATTCGCAACATTTAGAAGAAAATGATTAGCGGCTGTACGGTGGGTGTGATTCATATATGGTGCATGGTCAAAACTTGATTACCAATGGTACACAACAGCACACCAATCGAAAATTTGATATCTTGTGTACATTGAATACCAAATCGGTATATGAATACACAGATAGTAAAACATTGATATAATATTGACAAAAGTATTATCACTTTAGATTATGACCTTGAAAAATATAACATATCAAATACTCAGGCAAAATTAGTTTCAAAGGGATAAAAAATAGTCTTCGAACATTCCGGAGTGGGTTAAGTGACAGGAATGGTGTAGGGCTTAGTAAAAAAATTTGTTTCGTCTATGCACAACATAGTAGAACCTCAATATCTGAGAACTGCCTGAGAAGGAACTTATCGCTCAACACTCTAATTGTAATACTTGAAAGACTATTGAATTGTCAGAAACGACCAGTGAAGTACCGGTTCAGTTACGTAAAAGTGGTTTGAACCGTAGAAAATTTCAATTGTGCTACGAGTATCAATCTCAACCATTGGTGAAACTTTTCGCTTGTTCACGTCATATCGGTCCATTGCAAGTTTACCACGTTCAAGGCGTTCAATTAAAAAATTCAAACTCTGTGGCTAAACATGAAGTCTGTAAAGTTACGAAAAATCTTCGAATGACTCGATCTGAACTTCAAAATGATTTTTCAGCGGCTGGGACGAATGAATGCAAAACGCAATTCGAGCAGCTTTTACTAACGAGAGATTCCGTTCTCGCACACCAAAAAAATCGCCATTGTTGAAATCAATTCGTGTCAGAAATCCTCTAAATTTTCCCAAAGTCCATTAAAAGAAGGTTTCAATTTTTTGAAATTCTATACTCTGGTCTGACGAGATAAAGATTGAGTTATTTGGGCGGACCTTTTGACCCTGTATCGGATGTGTATTGCGCCCACCTACATATGTGTATTGCTGCTATATTGTGGCGCTGTAATGGAACCGGGTTTAGATGAGCAATGTCTAATGCGCATCAGGTGTACTCTGATGCCATATACACCATCAGTAAATGCGCTAAGAACACACTGCAACGTGCAGTTCGTTAATATTTTCCTCTTTCTGTAGAACAATGTTTATAATACCCAAATAACTTAATAGCTCCAAAAAAAAAATTCAGCCTTGTCAGATAATGATGGGAAATGGTATAATGGAGCAAGCAGATCACTCGAAGTTTCTGGGAATTATCCTTGACAAGCATTTGACGTTCAGTGAACATACGGTATACATTTGTAAAAACTTTCGAAATCAATTGATGTACTGTAGAGAGTCAAAAATATATTGCGAACTGGTGAGCTAAATGTCTCGTATCGGACACTTATTCACCCGTTTCTTCAATATGGAGTAGCAGTATCGTAGAAGACCGATAAAAACAAGACGAATAAAGTTTTTACCATTCAGAAAAAAGCTATAAGAGCTATTGCGCACCTGGACTATAATGAGCACATTA